>JAJLVX010000529.1:0-18778 GCA_030564525.1 Liangdongia berthetii | reverse complement strand
AATGGCTGGAAATACAAAGGTATCACATTGATTGATTTTGGGAGATCTATTGATATGACTCTATTCCCAGACAATATTCAATTCAAATGCCATTGGAAGACCGATAACCAAGACTGCCCAGAAATGAGAAATAATGAGCATTGGACATATGAGGCAGATTATTATGGGATTGCTAGTATCATACATACATTATTGTATGGTAGCTTTATTGAAACAACACAAGAAGGTGGTCATTATAAATTGAGTAATCCAACTAAAAGATATTGGCAACAAGATTTATGGAACCCATTATTTGATACGTTGTTAAATTCCAAAGCAAATGGAATGTTGCCAATAACTGATAAATTGAAAGAACATAGAATAAGCTTAGAAAATTGGTTGACTACACACACAGTCACTTTAATGAACTCTATTAAAAAAGTTGAGGAAAACTTAAAGCATTAATAATATATAGGAATGGGAATATGACAATTTTTATTCTTCATGTAATTCGTCAGCAGTAGTGATAGAATCATCAATCTGTTGTTTTCCTAATTCAACATTTCTTTTTTGTTGTGTGTTTTGTGGTGGTTTCTTTCCTAAAATCTTGTTCAATTTTGCTTGTAATCTTTGCTTGATACCCTTTTCGGCAACAACAATTTCAGCTTCATCTTCTGTAACCAATCTCTTAACCAATAAATTGAAAATGGTACCAAAAGCCAAAGCCATGATAGTGGATGATAAAATGATAACGTTGTAAGGCATACTGAAATCTGGTGTTGGCAGAGTCAACAATGCAGATGACGTTCTCAAAGTGTATTCAAATGGAGACAAAACAGTTACAACACCTGGTTCAACAGAAAACCCATGGTTCGCATCTGGTGGATATTCAGCGTATAATAATAGAGACTTGTCAAATGAATACGAAAGAACAATGTTTGAGGATGGGGGTAATTCAATTTCAAATTCGATATGTGTTGGTCTTTGACGATCAATTTCTGGAACATAGTAAATTTCCTTGACAACTTGATCAACTTCACCACCTTCAGTGTTTAGGGTGTGTAGATAAACCCTCATGAACCATGGCAGAGTCTCAAAATAGACTAAACGGACTGGTGTGTCATTTGGGTTTCTGAAAACCGTTCTGCACCCACCTTTATCTTGGCCATACCCAGTGAAAGATCTGGAAACAAAAATTGGTGCTTGTTCAATTTCAATAATGTCAGAAGAATCAGGTGTTTGGAAAAAAATGTCATAAGTTCTCTCTTCTGTCAAGTCAAAACAATTAGATGCGGTACCAAAATATTCATCATCAATTTTTAGCAACGTACTCCAATTTTCAGTTGTATGCGAACATATTTGAGATGCCGATTCAGAAATCAAGTTTGCACCGTTGATTTTGCGGCCAAATATATCAGAAAGAGTAAAACGAACGTTGGTTTCTTCACCCAATGGGAAACATTGATAGATATCAAAATCCTTGGACTTGTCACATCTTAGATCATCCCCACTAACTGGTTTTGGAATTTGATTTTCTAATCTAGAGATAACTCTATTGATATTTGTAACTGTATTGACTTTTTGATCCATTTCATAATGGCATAAATCACCAGTACATTTTGTCTCAATGTCAATAGCCATTTGATGCCATTGAGAATCAAACACTCTATGGCCATCAAGTAATGATGCCAACCCAGCCTTACCTCTAGTTGGTAAAAATTTCACAAAAGGAGTTAAATTTTCAGTACAAACAGGTTCAGCTGGAAGGGAGGCTCTTAGTAGGAATAATTGATTAGTTTCATTGAAAACAGCAATTTCACCAGTTGGTTTAAATGATTGTAATGGATATATGGTCTTTGCAGAATCTATAAAATTCAAAGAAGCACAGAATAACCCAGATAATGAATTTGCTAGTTTAATCCAATTTTCAAAACTTTCAGCTTTATTTGAAGCTTCGATTACAGCCCAAATTTCAACACCAATACCACCAGCTTGTTCACCATGATTTGGCAATTGGCCCCATTCTTCGGAATCCCACCAACCTTGACCAAATCTCAGATGTAATTCTTTAGTGTTTGTGGTTTCCAAGATTGTAGCAATTGATCTTGGAAATGCTTTGTAATGGGTGTAGTCTATGGAGCTTGATAAATCACGAGGTTCGGATTCCAACTTGAAATCAAAAGACAACAGCAAGTTGTTTCTCGGTAGGGGTGTAATATCCAAACTTTCTTTATATGAGTCTAGGATGCGTGGAGCAAGGTTTGGTTCTTCCTTTTCTTCTAATTCATCTTGTTCGTCATGCTCAATGACAGGTGTTTGGTTCTCAATAGCAGTGGTTGGAACAATATCAATTGATTCGGATGTTACTTCTTCATTAGAAGCTGTGGTATTGGATTCACTGCAAACCAATTGTGCCACAAACAGCAAAAACAAGAACAATGCCTTCATTTCTGGTCTTGACTTATTTCTGGTTGATGGTTTTAACTTTTGATGGTACTTTTGGTTTAATTTTCGTGTTGTTTATTATAAGACAAACATCACAACACCACTTCAGTGAAGCATAATTACAGATAGCAGTACTTATTTGAGGTTGTGGAGACACTGGTGAGGTAGCAGTGTGCAGTGTGTAGTTACTAACTGTAGCAGGTTGTATGAATATTGTAGGTTGTGCAATTTTAGTATCTCGCTCATTGTGAATGCTGGCATGTTTTGTCTTACATCAATATAACTTCAACCAGGTACGTACTGTTTCTTGGGGGAAAAACACAGTATTTATCTACTTTCTTCGATTTGTTTTACTCATGAGTCCTCATATATGATGTGATAATATTACACTATGCTCTTGTACGAACAGGGCGACTATTGTCAAAGTTTCAACTATTTTTGAGTTACAGCTGGACAAACAAGCAGTTTTTAACTGCAACAAATCTGCCTCGCTGGCGCAATCGGTAGCGCATACGACTCTTAATCGTACGGTTGCGGGTTCGAGCCCCGCGTGGGGCTGGTGGATTTAGTTTTTTTTCATCTGGTTTTGGCTTTGGTGAGATTTGACACGGACCCTGGTGTAGTTTCTAATAAGGTGTATTACTACCATATAAAGTCATAGTTAGCTGCAGAGTCCAAACTCGATTGGAAGGATTTCTCTTGGTTTGTTTCTATGAAAAGAACTTACTACAGTAATTCCATTTTATTGGCAACCAGAGATGCTGCTTCACGAACTTGATCAGGAAATATAAGCGTCCATAAAACAACAGGCAATATTTGAGATATGTTTGAACCAGAAGACACCCAAGAAGATTTTATTATATATAGGATGAGTTGTCTCTAAACACAGTGCCTTTATCCACTTTTCAGTTATATCTTGAACCATATATTCACAATGGCCCCACCAACAAAGAAACAGAAGATCTCCAAAAGAGAACCATTAATCTTAAACTTCTTTGAAGCTTTTACTCCAGTCCTACATGCACCAGGCCAATGGAGAAATCCTAGAGACGAATCCAGAAACTACACCAAGCCGGAATATTGGATCAAGGTTGCTCAAATTGCAGAGCGTGGTAAGTTGCATGCTTTGTTTATTGGTGATTCTTTAGCCATTTATACTGGGTATAAAGGTAAGCACAATTTTGCAGAGCCTGCAAAATCTGGTAATAACTTTCCTAAAAACGATCCAACTGCCTATTTGTCGGCAATTGCTCTTAATACTAAGGATATCAGTGTTGGTTTTACTTGTTCCACTTTGACTGAACATCCATACCATTTTGCTAGAAGATTGGCTACTTTGGATCATATCTCTGGTGGTAGAGTTGGTTGGAACGTTGTGACTTCAGCATTACCATCTGCTGGTAGACAATTGGCAGCCGATAACAAATTACCGGACAAGAACTTGAGATATGAAAAGGCTGATGAATATTTACAGGTTGTTTATGAGCTATTGTTGAGCTCATGGAGAGATGATGGTGTTGTCTTTGATAGAGAACATGGCATTTTCTCAAATCCAGATGCTATTAGAGAAATCAATCATGAAGGTAAACATTACAGAGTTCCAGGTCCTCAAATCACCGAGCCATCTCCTCAAAGAATCCCTTTGATTATCCAAGCTGGTTCCTCTCCAAAGGGTCAACATTTGGGTGCTAAACATGGTGAATTGATCTTTTTGGGTGGTGATACTCCAGAAGAGATCAGAGGTAAGATCGAGCACACCAAGAAATTGGCAAAAGAAGTCTATGGTAGAGACCCAAGTCATTTGAAGTTTGTCACTTTGATTAAGGTTGTTGTTGCTCCAACTCATGAAGAAGCTGTTGCCAAAGCCAAGGAAATTGAATCATACCATGATTTGGATGGTTCCTTGATCCAGATTGGTGGTGGTGGGTTAGATCTTGGTAAATGGGATTGGGATATCGATTTAACACAAATTACCGATGATGATGCAGTTAAAAACTTTGCATTGACTTTTAAGAACAAGCCTTTTTACAAAAAGGGTGATATTATCACAAGAAGATACATTGCAAAGAATGTGTATTATACACATTACTATGTTGGTAGCCCACAAGAAGTTGCCGATGATATTGAAGATTTCGTTGAAAGATCTGGTCTTGATGGATTAAATCTTTCTAACATTGTTTTCCCAGAAACTTTTGAAGATATTGTTGATTATTTGATTCCAGAATTACAAAAGAGAGGTCTGGCTCAAAAGGAATATGCCGTTCCAAATGGTACACTAAGAGAAAAGGTTTACAGAGAAAAGGGACACACTTTCTTCCCAGAAGACCACTATGCGTATGGTTTAAGATGGAAAGCTGGTGTTTCTAAGGAAGAGTTTGAAGAACAGTTGAAGGAATTGGAAAAGAAACAAGCCAAATTGAGAATCACCGTTGATTAATCTGTTTGATAAATTATTATAAAAAGATATACATGAAATTATTTACAGACAGATGTTTGAATATCATTAATCAAAGTAGTGAATTTCTAGTGCACAAAGCTTTATTAATGTTTTATTTACTTCAGGCCTGGAATTTATTAAATGTTCTGTTATTGAGCACTAAAACTCATTATCATTGAAGGTTAGTTATAAATATTTGCTGTAGCTCCATAATATAAAAGGTGTTCCATAGTGTTCAGTCGCATGTTTGAGCTCTATAATTAACTTTACAATTATACTGAGATGATCCTAACTACTTTTACTGAATCATAAATAATCTTAATTCACTCCTCATATTGACTGTAGAAGAAATCAAGTGATATCCATTCAACCTTCAAATGTTGGTTATATAGATGTAAACAAGAATCAAGATTCAACATCAGCCGCCAATATTGGTGGTCTAATTAATTAATATTCAAAACTTCAAAACCTACTGATTCTGTACTACTTAGCCACAATATTTTGATCAAAGGACGTATTATCTACGGTACATGCTTTTTCCGACGTGCGATAATGTACCAAATATGGCAGTCTAAACACACCTGCAGCATTGATTCAACAAAAATATCCACAGTGCAAAATACAGTGTACACAGTTGTTAAATTAGCCTCTAACTATGTAGTCATTCTCGGCAATTTTCTCCCAAGTGCTCCCTAATTCTCAAAGAAGGAGGTGGGAGGTAACTCAGTCAGTGGAAAGCCTTGAATAGGTTAAAAGTCTGATCACCTCTGTCACAAAAATGTCAAATAATGAAGATGGCAAGATCAATGTGATATTAATGTCAGTATAATATCAGTTTAACTTTTATTACTACTGTCAAGTTTGATCTTTTGTCTATTGTTTTTAACAAACAATAAGTGGCTAGATTAATGCAGATATTGAGACCATTATCTTCCAAAAACCCTGTCGGCATTCTTAGGTTAACAGAGATTGGTGCCGTTGGTTCTCCACAGTAAACTCTATGAGCCGTTTCTCTATATTAGAACATTTTATTATGCTAATAACACAATCATCTCAAATGTTCTTATGTGTCTAACTTGTATAAAAACACAGCTATATCCTCTGCAAAATATCTTACAGGATGAATATAATCAATAAATAAACTAAGATCCAGAAACAATGGGTCTTTTTGACAAGTTCACTACATCAACAAAAGAGAAAGATGAAACTATAGTCTCTACTAAATCTCCAGGTGATTCTTCTGGTCAACACTCTTGGGGTGTTGACTCTGAAAAGGGTGGAAAGACTGATGATGTTATAGAAATTGAGGGACTTTCCGACAAAGACGATACACATTCAAGCACATTTGGAGAAGATCGTTCAAGATTAAAGGCAACTTTAGAACAGCGTCACATTCAAATGATTGCTCTAGTTTCTGTGTTTGGTACCGGTATCTTTTTATCTTCCGGTGGTGTCTTGTATACTTCTGGTCCTGCGGGTACTTTTATCGCCTACGCTGTTATTGCATTAGTGGTTGGTTTGAATCAATGTGCAATGGCTGAATGTGGTTCTTTGATGCCAGCTTCTTCTGCTACTGTTAGACATTTGGAACAGTTTATTGACCCTGCATTTGGGTTTGCATATGGTTGGATCTCCGTTTGGGGTTCCATCATGCCTGGTGAGATATCTGCTGCTGCTGTTATTGTCTCCTATTGGACTGATATTTCACAAGGTGCTTGGATTACAATCATCATTTTTGTCATTATTGTCACTAATTCATATAGTGTGAGACTATATGGTGAAATTGAATTTTTCTTTGCAATGATCAAGATTTTATTATTAATTGGGCTAATCATTGTTTCCATTGTCATCACATGTGGTGGTGGTCCAGATCATAAAACTATTGGGTTTAGATATTGGAAAAATGGTAATGCATTTAAACCTTATCTAACAACAGGAAACTTGGGTAAATTTGCTGGGTTTTGGAAAACTTTATCAAGTGTTGTTTACTCTTATGGTGGTGTTCAATCTGTTCCAGCCTTGGCTGCTGAAGTTAAAAACCCAAGAAAGACAGTCTTTGTTGCTTGTAAGAGAATTTTTTATAGAGTTGTCACTTTAATGCTGGTCACTGTTTTTTGCTTAACTTTAATTACTGATCCAAACAATAAGGCTATTGCTAGTTCTTCAGGTAATGCCAAATCCTCACCATTTGTTGTTGCCATCAAGGCTGCTCATATTAAAGTCTTGCCACATATTGTCAATGCTGCTGTGTTAACATCTGCATTCAGCGCAGCGGATGGGTCCATCGTTCACGGTTCAAGAACATTATTTGCCCTAGCAGTTAAGAACCAAGCACCAAAGGCTTTCCTAAAGACAAATAAAAGAGGTATTCCATGGGTTGGTCTAATCTTTGTTGCAATCTTCATGCCTTTAGCATACATGAACTTATCCACCTCTTCTGCAAATGTGTTTGGCTGGTTCCAATCTTTAACATCTGCGAACTTGCTATTGGGTTGGATTCTTATTTCATCCAATCACATTGCCATGTCTAGGGCAATGAAAGCACAAGGTATCCCAAGATCAAGGTTACCACACACCATTTCTTTTGCTCCATTTGCAGCATGGTTCTCATTAGTTGCATCCATCATCCTATTGTTGACTGGTGGGTACAAAAACTTTGTGCATCACCAATTCCTAATATCTAACTTTTTCAGTTCATATTTCATTATCCCATTATTCATTGGATTATCTTTGTTCTGGAAGTTGTATAAAAAGACTAGATTCTGGAGACCTAGTGAAGTTGATTTGGATTCACTATTTAGAGATGTTGATGAAAACCCAGAGCCTCCAATTGAAAAACTAAGGGGCTGGAAGTTGTTAACAATCTTGTGGTCTTAATAGTATATATATATAATACATAATGGTAAATAGTTAATGGAATTGAGCAGTTAAAAGAAAGTAGAGTCGTATGTCTAGATATGCATATCTATGTATGCTCATTTCCGGCCGGTCGGAATTCGATTACTAAATTTTGAAAAAACTGAAAAAGGCTGTTTTGAATTGAAGATGAAAAGTGATGATGGAAGAGCAAAGTGTGCAGTGAAGTATTATTATGAACTGAAGATGAGTGGTAGGTTGGACAACATTCATATACAAATTCAGCATTGATGCATTAACACTTTTTTTAGGTAAAGAAATTCAATTTGTACAACAAGGTAACAACACTGACCGCGCTAAGGAAAACTACTCACTTGCTGGCGAATACTCTGCTCCAAAGGAGTTGGTGGACGAAGTCACAGTTAATGATGATTATGACCCTTTGAAGGATAAAGTACAAAGACAAAGCAAGTTTCAGCGTGAAAGTGATTATCAGAGAAAAAGATTTAATAGAGAGTTGTCTCCAGAAAGAGACCCAACAATCACAGATGAACAATTATTAGAATTGAGAGAACGAGAAAAACAACAGCAGATAGAGATTTCTACAGAAGAAACACAGAAGAAAGCTGAGCAGGAAGAAGAAGATAGAGGCGATAAAACACCGCCAAGAAGAGAACGTAAGAGAAGATGGGATGTCAAAGAAGATGGCGAAACTTCTTCTGCTAAGAAACTTCGTACTGAGGAAACCCAACAACAAGAAACAAAGGCTCTAGAACAACAAGAACAACAACCAGATACGTATGTGATGCCAGAGGAAAATAAATTGAGTGCTGCTGTAATGAGTAAGTCCTTAGTCACTGAGATTCCTGGTGTTAAGGAATTACAATTTTTTAAGGAACAAGATATGCAATATTTTGGGAAATTACTAGATGAAAGTGATGAATCAAAGTTATCTATGGAAGAGCTGAAAGAGAGAAAAATTATGAGATTGCTATTAAAAGTAAAGAATGGTACTCCACCAGTGCGTAAGGTAGCATTAAGAGCTATTACGGACAATGCAAGATCGTTTGGTGCTAAAGCATTGTTTAATCAAATCTTACCTTTATTGCTAGAGAAAAGTTTGGAAGACCAAGAAAGACATTTACTTGTCAAAGTTGTTGACCGTATCTTATACAAGCTTGATGATATGATTCGTCCATATACCCACAAAATATTGGTTGTCATCTCTCCATTATTGATCGATGAAGATTATATCACTAGAGCTGAAGGTAGAGAAATTATCTCTAATTTGGCCAAGGCTGCTGGTCTTTCGCATATGATCTCTACAATGAGACCAGATATTGATCATAGTGATGAATACGTTAGAAATACCACTTCAAGAGCATTCGCCGTGGTTGCCAGTGCATTAGGTATCCCTGCTATGCTACCATTTTTGAAGGCTGTTTGCTTTTCCAAGAAATCATGGCAAGCAAGACACACAGGTGTTAAAATTATCCAGCAGATTGCTATTTTGGTTGGTTGTGGTGTTTTACCCCATTTGAATGGATTAGTTCATTGTTTATCAAAGGGTTTAAATGATGAACAGCTATCTGTTCGTATTATGACTGCCCAGGCATTATCTGCACTTGCTGAAGCTTCGTCTCCTTATGGTATTGAATCATTTGAAATAATATTAGAACCTTTATGGAATGGCATACGAAAACACAGAGGGAGAGGTTTAGCTGCATTTTTGAAAGCAATTGGGTTTATGATTCCGTTGATGGACCCAGAATATGCCAATTATTATACGAAGGAGGTTATGGTGATTGTTATGCGTGAATTCAGTTCACCGGATGAAGAGATGAAGAAAACAGTGTTACGTGTTGTTCAGCAATGTGCTGCAACTGATGGTGTTGAGCCTAGTTATTTGAGAAGAGATGTATTACCACCATTCATCAGACATTTTTGGATTAGAAGAATGGCTTTAGATCGTCGTAATAACAAAACAGTTGTGGAAACCACCATTGCCCTTGCTGAAAAAGTTGGTGTTGCTGAAACAGTTGGAAGACTTTTGAATATATTGAAAGATGATTCTGAACCATTTAGAAGAATGGCTTTACACGCTATCAACAACATTATTGTCAAATACGGGTCTGCTGATATTACGGAAAGAAATGAAGAAAGATTGATTGATGGTGCTTTGGTTGTTTTCCAAGAACAAACCACTGGTGATAAGTCAGTTTTGCATGGATTGGCTGCTATCATTAACTCTTTGGATGTTAGGGTTGAGCCGTACTTGGGTGCTATTGTATCCACAATTTTGCATAGATTGAAAAACAAATCACCAGATGTTCGTCAACAAGCTTCAGACCTTATTGCATTGGTGGCTCCTACCATTAAATCTTGTGGGCAAGAAGACATATTGAACAAATTATCTGTTATTTTGTATGAATCTCTTGGTGAAGTGTTTCCAGAAGTTTTAGGTTCCATTCTTGGTGCTTTAAGAAGTATCACTGCAGTTGTTGGTATTGAATCTATGCAGCCACCAGTAAACCAGCTACTGCCTACATTGACTCCGATTTTAAGGAACAGACATGAAAAAGTTCAAGAAAATGCTATTGATTTGGTTGGTCGTATTGCGGATAGAGGTGCTGAATTTGTTTCGCCAAAGGAATGGATGCGTATTTGCTTTGAATTATTAGACATGTTGAAGAGCCCTAAAAAGGGTATTAGAAGAGCTGCCAATAACACATTTGGTTACATTGCAAAGGCTGTTGGTCCACAAGAAGTCTTAGTTACATTGCTAAACAATTTGAGAGTTCAAGAACGTCAGTTAAGAGTTTGTACTGCTGTTGCTATTGGTATTGTTGCAGAAACCTGTTCGCCTTTTACAGTGTTACCAGCATTGATGAATGAATATAGAACACCCGAAAATAATGTTCAAAATGGTGTTTTAAAGGCAATGACATTTTTATTTGAATATATTGGTTCTACATCTATTGATTACATTTACTCTGTTATTCCATTATTGGAAGATGCATTAACTGACAGAGATCAAGTTCACAGACAAACTGCTGCCAGTGTTATTCGACACATTGCTTTAGGCTGTGTTGGTTTGGGTTGTGAGGACGCTTTTATTCACCTTTTGAATTTGTTAATGCCAAACATTTTTGAAACTGCATCTCATGTTATCACTCGAATTTTGGATGGTATTGATGGTATTAGAAATGCTGTTGGGCCTGGTGTTGTTATGAATTATACATGGAACGGGTTATTTCATCCAGCAAGAAAGGTTAGAACACCATTCTGGAAAGTATACAATAGGGCTTATGTTCAGCAAATGGATGCCTTAGTTCCTTATTACCCAAAGATTGAAGAACAAAGCTACGAGTTTTCACTATTTGATGTCGTGCTATAGTTTATTAATGCATATGATTCAGTTAATAGATTCCCTGTCTTCTAGGCCTCATGTAGAAACATCTGAGTCATCATCTGAAGATTCTTCCTCTGAACTTGATTCTTCACTGTCTTCTTCGTTTTCTTCGTCTTCTGAAGTTTCTTCTTGAATAACAATTTTCTTCTTTGGGGCTTTTGGCTTAACTTGTTGGGGAGTATCAGCAAAAAAGTCATCAAGACTCTGTAACTTGTAACTCTTGGAAGCAGATTTTGGTTGTAATCTTTGTTGGAATGCAGCATCTCTAGATGAAAAATGACTTTGATTTGAATTTTGTTGGTGATTTTGTTCTGAGGAGAAAATGTGGCTAACAGTATCTTCTACAACAATATCATTTCTAATAGTGCTTTCTGGTAAATCTTTAGTCTTGGTCCATTCCGGTAAAATATTGTAGGACTTAATCAATTCATCAACAGAAAGGGAGGTTAAATCTTCATCTCTTGTTGTCCATTCGCCAGAAAAATTACCAATACTCTTCAAAGTCACAATTGGAACTGGTTTTGGAGCTTGCAACATCAAAGTTGCTAATTGAGTTTCAGGTGAATTTAATAGAGCATATAGCATTCTAGAACGGTCCCTTGTATCATTATTGTCATCATAACGACCCAATGTAATGGCAAAAGAAAACATTGAAGGAATCTTGCCCTTGAAATCATAGTTTCTCAATTCGGTATCGCCTGTTGTGGTCTTGTGAGTTTCTAAATCATTTGCAAAAACCTTTGCAGCCAAAAGAATTATTTGATAACGCACAGGAGCATCTTCTAATGGTAGATTTTTTAATAACTTTCTCAATACTTCTGGTCCAATTTTTGGCTGAATAGCAGTAAATTCCCCAACTAGCCAGATTACACACTGCTTTGCATCTGGATTCAAGGTACCATCATCCAAAGCCTTGGCCAACTTTAAGACAGTCTTTACATTATTGGTTTGATCTTGTTGGATCAGATAACGAATAACAGTCAAACACTCATTGGTAACTTCAGAGTCAAATTCATTTTCCAAACTTTGATCAATCAGCCATCTTAAGATCTTAGAACTCCAGTAATTGCTGATTTGTGAACAAATACCCAAAGATTTTAATGCTTCAACTTTAATTTTGGTATCTGGGAATTGTAAAACATTATGCTGTAGTTCGTTAAATATGGATTTAATGTTGTTTTCATTGCATATCACTGATAATATTCTAAGTTTAAATTGGGCAGCTGTAAATGTGTCATTTGGGAAGATATAGAATCTTTTTTCATATTGGACAAACAATGTTGGGTCGTGAATAGCCATGTAAAGAATGGTTTGTAAAACAAAGCTTTGCGTTTCGAGAGAACCAGTCATTAAAACACGAATTAAAGAAGCAGAAACACGGCCTTCCTTAAAAGTCTTTGGTGGGGTCAAATGGAAAAATGCTCTAGAAACAGACAATATAACAGCTTCACTTCTGCTGAAAACCAAATTTTTAATGGAATCTAAGAACAATTGTAAGTCTGGATCAAACTTCACATCATACACAGGAAATGGGATTTCGTTGTAAGTTTCAGGAAGATCGATTGACGCATTATCATTGGAAGTGGTGTCAATAATGATTGGTTTTCTGATGAATTTTCGTGTATAATTTGTGAATATTTCAATGATGTATGACTGGGCCCATTCATCAAGATGTGGGATCATTGAGCAGAACCGGCGATAATGGCCGTGTAAAAGTTCATAGTTATCAGGACAAATAACTTTGTATGCCAACATTGCTGAACTGATGACATCAGGGTCTTTATCGTTCAAGATCTTCTTTAATTTTTCCACGAGATCATCCTTGGACGTTGTCTTGTGGTTCTTGTAAACATTAATAAGTGAAATGGCTGCAGCTTTGCGAACGTGTGGTGAATTGTCAGTCATGGTCTTTTGGATAGCCAGCAAAACAATTGGATAAATAGATGAAATGTTAATGGAAGATATGACTCTGACTGCCAATGCCTTGACTTGATCATTTTTATCACCCAACGATTTTTGGATGGCGTTGATTGAAAGTAGTGCAATGTCATTCTCTCTATCAGCGTATCTCAACAAGTACGTGTAAACCAACTTTCTGATCTTCAAACTCGACGAAGTAACATTCTTCACAACATCAGCAAAATACTGAGAAGCATCCTTACCACTGGACATCAAAGAGATAACATATTTCAACCCTTTCAAGACATCTCTTTCTGATCTTGAGTTTAGCAGATTCGACACTTCCTTTGGCTTCAAATGATTTGGGGTTTCTGCTAATTTTGCAGAAGCTGCTGCTGCTGCCTCCAAAGTCAACGTTCTTGCCGACTCAAAAATGGATGATATTGTGGTTAATGAATCACTCATCTTTATAATTCACTGTTATATAGGATTGTGTCGCTTAAAGTTTGTTGTTGTTATTCAACGCCGCTTTTTTGGATTTTGGAATCGCCAAAATTTTTGCTCGTTTTCAATAAAAGTGGAGTTTTGTGGGTTCGATTCTTGGGGAACGCGCTTATGTTTGTTATTTTCAATATCTACACTTTTTTACTTTAAAAATTATATTAATTTCATTTCATGTGTACAAAACTTCATTAGAATCATTACCCATTATCCCAATATTCTTCTCTTCTATGATTATATATATACAGATTAGTTATATTTTCATTTGTTCCCTATGAGGTGATCAGTAGTTGCTTGGGTACTTGAAGTCTGTGATTTCATAGAAGTTTTCCTTAATGTTTCTAACAGAAACAAATCTGTTCAAGATGTTACCAGAACCAGCCTTATCATTGGTACCACTAGCTCTAGCACCACCAAACCATTGTTGACCAACAACAGCACCAGTGGACTTGTCGTTGATGTAGAAATTACCAGCAGAGAATCTCAACTTTTCTTCAGCCAATCTGATGGCTTCACGGTCTCTAGCAAAGACAGAACCAGTCAAACCATAAGTGGTGGTGGTGTCAATCTTTTCCAAAATCTTGTTGTAATCAGCATCTTCGTAGATGTAAGTAGTCAATAATGGACCAAAGAACTCAGTCTTTAGGAAGGTATGATCTGGGTTGGTAGTAGCAACAACGGTTGGTTGAATGAAAAACCCTTGAGACTTGTCATAGGAACCACCAGCAACAATTTCCAATTCTGGATCAACCTTTGCAGTTTCAATAGCTTTGGAAACCTTGTCAAAACTTTGTTCATGGATAACTGGACCCATGAACCCGTGCAAGCCATCGTGTGAAGCAGTGTTGGTTTGAGTAACAGTTTGCAAAGAGCTAGCCAAAACTTCCTTGAATTGTGGCCAGATAGACTTTGGAACGTACAATCTAGAAGTGGCAGAACACTTTTGACCTTGGTATTCAAAAGCACCACGAATTGTAGACAAAGCAGCATGTGTAACAGAGGCTGATGGGTGGACCAAGTGGAAATTCTTACCACCAGTTTCACCAACAATTCTTGGGAAATCTCTGTAAACACCTTCAGAAACGTTGTCAGAGATCTTCTTGTACAAGGACTTGAAAACAGTGGTGGAACCAGTGAAATGCAAAGCAGAGAATTCCCTGTCAGCCAAAACCAAATCAGTAACCATGTTTGGTTCACCTGGAACAAAGTTGATAACACCCTTTGGTAGACCAGCTTCTTCTAGGATGGTGTACAAAATGTAATTGGACAAAGCAGCAGTCTTGGATGGCTTCCAGACAACAGTGTTACCCATCAAAGCTGGGGCACCAACCAAGTTGGCAGCAATAGCAGTAAAGTTGAATGGAGAAACAGCGTAAACAAAACCTTCCAGTGGTCTGTATTCAGCTCTGTTAAAAACACCTGGACTGGTTTCACATGGTTGAGAGCTGTATAATTCTTGGGCGTATTTAACGTTGAATCTGAAGAAATCAGACAATTCAGCAACAGCATCAATTTCAGCTTGGTAAACGTTCTTACCTTGACCCAACATGGTAGCAGCCAAAATATCATAACGGTACTTTGTAGAGATCAAGTCAGCAGCCTTCAAGAAGACTGCAGCTCTATCGTAAAATGGTGTATTCAACCATTTTTGCTTAGCATCTTTAGCAGCTTGAATAGCAGCCTTGATATCTTCTTCAGTGGCTTGAGTAACATTGGCCAATTCTTGGGAAACCTTGGCTGGGTTGATTTGAGCTGCAATCTTTCTTGGGGTACCTTTGCCGTAGATTCTTTCACCACCGATAATCAAAGGAATGTCCAAAGAACCATTGTCAGTGTACTTGACCAAAGAGGCTCTCAACAAGTCCCAATCCAAAGTGTTATTCTTACCGAAATCCTTGATTGGCTCGTTCTTGATTTGTGGAACACTCAAGGAAGCTAATTGGGCAACACCTCTTGTTTGAGTAGATGAGATGGTGCCAGCAACTCTTGACACAACTGGGGCTAATCTGGTGGCAGCTCTGATGTTTCTAACAGCAGCTCTTCTGGAAACTTGGGCAGCTCTGTACAACATGGCGATCTATAGGGTTTGTTCTGTAAATAGGTGTGTTTCTGAAACAGTTGATGGTTGAATAAAAACCTCTTTAGATCTGTTTGGGATGCCTCTCTTTATACTTGATTTTTGACTTTTGGTCTGATTCAACTCTGAGCGGGAAGGCACTCGGCTAGCAATACCCTCATTGTCAGAAAAGCAAATATAGCCGAAACAAACATAAGCGAAAGTGAAAAATGGCAAATTTTAGAGAGACTCAGATCATTCATCAAACAATATATATGCAACCAGTTACCATTTATTCTAATTTCTTTTATGAGACTCGAGAGGAATATATATATATATATATTATATGGAATATGATTTTATGATTCACTCCTGAGTCATACTATTATCTATATGTACTACCACAATTATTTTCTCTATTAGCATCATATACTCATATACTATAACAATTATAGTAACTTGTAAGCGTAATAGTATAAAGTATAACATATAACATATAATTCACAAACATATAAACATTCATAACTCAGGATCAAATATTTTCGCTTCTTCCTGAGCTAGCTCCTCATCTGTCTTCACTTTGAAACTCAAGACAAGAGCTCCAATAGCGGCCATCCCACCAAACCTAAATACCCATCCAAGACTATCATCATAGCCCTTATAATCACTGTTTCCATTATCATCACTGGAAAGAATCTTGAAAAGAATACTGCTGAAGAGTGAACTAATAACTTGTGGTGCTGCAACAAAAAAGTTGTGTATACCCAAAATGATACCAGACTCATGCTCATAATTGTCATACTTTCTTGCTGCTTCTTTATTCATCGATGACTGGTACTCAGTATCAATGGCCATTTTTGCTTGCTCTTGTTGAGCCCTTGTTTTTATTTCTTTGATTCTAGAGATCTCCTCTGAAATCAAGACAAATGGCGCCCATAATGCATTCCCCCATGTTATACCCAAAATACCAAACAACACAATAGCACCAGATGATGAACGTATGAAAAACGTTGAAAACATACAGATAATGAACAAATAATGTGATAAGTACCAGGATTTTCTTACTGTTAACCAACTAGTAAATCTTAACCGGAATTTTTCTAAACGTTCAGCAATGGGTCCTTTTCGAGAAATTAACGTACTTTCCTCATCATCGTCTTCCGTATTATTGGCATTGTACGTAGTCAATGGCTCTGTCAATAATGGTAGGATGAGATCTGTAATAAATGATGTTATTGAGTGTAATAATAGCGCTGTTGATCCTCGTCTTGTACTTTGCTCATTTAATTGCTGCAATTCGGAAGGTGACAATGGAGGAAGTGAAGGATCCCTGTTTGAATAAAACTCAAACTTGAATAAATCACCAACATATGTAGTTGTGTAAAATAACATAGGAAAGTATCCAATCCATGCAAAAAATTGAGTCATGCAAACAATTTTTACTTGAGGGGGCAGCCTCTTTATGCTATGACTCGTTTGTTTGAACAATGCCACAATGATTCCACCTAAGGTTGTTGGATTTTCAACACCAAGTTTTTGCATTCTTTTTCTGCTCTTTTCTCTCTCTGATATAATAACAGCATCAGTAGTGGGGTCTCTTTCTTTGATGTATAAAAGAGAAATCAAGCAAGTCAATATCATGACCAAACTGGCAATCGCAGATAATACTTTGAACTGAGTATTCCCCAAAAACCAACCAATTTCCAACAAATTTACAGATCCAAGAAAATACCCAAATATATTGAACCCACCAATCATTAATGCAGCCATTGCATTTGCAAGTTGTTGTTGATGCGACCCGACATTATCCACAATGAACGCCCTGGATGCTGCTTGGATTGCACTAATTGAAAAATCTAAAGCATATACACCTAAAGAGGCAAACGGAATAGTGTAGCGCATTATTTTTTTCTCATCGGTACCCTTTGGCATAAATAATGACAAAATATCAACAGAATGACTTAAGTAAAACAAGGACAAGATAGTAGCAATACACCCACCAACAATAAAAGGTTTTCGTCTGCCCCATCTAGATTGGCAATTATCACTTAAAATACCAATAATTGGCTGGCCCAATAATCCAGACAATGGGCCCGCAATCCAAATTAAAGCCAATGTGTGTTTAGAAGTTCCAAGTGATAACAGAAAAGGTGTGCCTTCAGAGAACTCGGCACACCAAGCCAGCTGTAAACCTCCAAGAGTGATAGCCAATAAGAATATGTAGAATAATGATCTGTGTGGGTTTATGGAATTTCCAAGGCTCGATAACGATGATCGAGATCCCATGCTTGTGACTTCTTCGTCGTTCAAATTGTCGTTCAAATTGTCGTTGTCTCGTGCTGCTATTGACGCAACCCCTTGTTTGTGTGGTAACGAATTGTTTGACATTTGGATAAACACAATGTTCAAAGTCTGTTAAAAAAATGCTTTACTGTAATTTTAGGTGTTTTTATATACATTGAATTGACAATATTGTTATAACAGATTTCGCCCCTGTGTTAAAACATATATGTAGGTTCAATTACCTTTCCTCGTTTTGTTTTGTTTGTCTTGAAAAATGAAAATAAACCTAGACCTCGATAGTACATACACTGATTAATTTTTAGAAAGTACAAAATATTAGAAGCATAGGACACACTATGCTAATAATATATTTCTAAAGTATCACACTACTACACTATGAGATCGTCATCACAAAATGATTTAAAAAGAAGAAGATCTTTTTCTGCAGAAGATAAATCTCACTATGTTCTCATCAATACGAAGTCTGATACCAAGAAACATCAGGGCAGCCTCATAACAACATCTACACATCGTATGTTATAAGTTCAACAAGTTTGTTAGATTTTATACTGATCAAATTACGTTTTAGAGAAAACAGTCGCATTGTTGCTCAGCTCTTCACGTTCTATAAAACTTGCGAATATACCTATTACTGAGGATAACAATGACAATGAAACGCCTCAGCACATTCAAAATTATCAACAGAAACCTTTTTGGCCTACTATAACAAAGCCTAAAAACTAAAGCTGGTCGATTCATAGATATTTATCACATTATCTAATGGTCTTAGATGAACCGATATTCCAATAGCACATGAGTTCACTCCTCTTCGAACAGGGGAAAATACTCATATAATTAAAGCATCGCCCTCCAGAGAACTGAGATCTGAGCAGTGAGAATCATCAAGTAC
>JAJLVX010000528.1:0-18905 GCA_030564525.1 Liangdongia berthetii | reverse complement strand
GATCCACTTGCAACTGCAGATTATTATGGAAACGATGCTCTGAGATTTTTCCTGTGTGAGAATTCAGTTTTGAATAATGATAACAACTTCAGTGAAGAAAAGTTGTTTGCTTCAAGAGAACAACTCGTTGACAAGTTTGCCAACTTGATTATGAGATCATGTGGTCCCAAGTTTAACATTGAACGTGCTATTCAAGCCTATGAAGCTTGTGACTCATCCCAGGTTGATGAACAACTATGGAACAAGCATTTAGAGTTGAAGGCATTGATCAATGGCTTGTATGAAAAGATGGACCCAAAAATGGTTGAATTCAACACTTCAGCTGCTATTCAAGATTTATGGAAGGTTATTGTGGAAGCCAATGGTTATTTCCAAGAATTCGCTCCATGGAAACGTGGTGAAATTGAACAGGACTTGATAATCTATACGGCTATTGAAGCGGCTAGAGTCTCTGCAATTCTGTCACAGCCATTTATTCCTGAATTGTCTAAAACATTTTTGGATAGAATCACCGCAACAAATAATTCAATCAAATATGCCAAGTTTGGTGCTGACAAAGAGTTTGGTGTTGGCGCTAATAGAAGTGGTGATATACCAATTAAAAAGATCAAGATTAGAACTGCTGCATGAACATATATATAATATCTACAATTCCTTGTAAATACGGATAATTAATAAATAATTATTTTTATTATTATTGCTGTGTAGTTATGTTAATAACTTGTGTCTCTAATGTTGATGTATCTAAAATAATAAATTGACCGGTTTCTTTAAACTTTGGCACGGCAATCAACTTTACTTTGGTTCTATCATCAATTTCAAGTAGTTTTGATTCAAAGTTGGGTTGATTACCAACAAAATAAACATGTGGAGTTTCCGTTAATGTGAATGGGTCATTTTCCATGAATGGGTAACAAAACAAAGTATCTGGAGCTGTTGGAACAATGTTTTGCCAATAAATTGTAGCTTCAAGCATGCTTAAACGGGAATCTTCGATGTCATCAGGAACAACATACTTATAAATATCATTAATGTTTTCACCACTTGTACCCAATAGCTTCAATTCATTATATTGGAGCCAAGTTGGATTTGTTAGTGTTCTTAAGCCCCCGTTTTCTATGTATGGTTTTGAATGTGTGAACAGTGATTTGTGTAATGGCTGTTGTGGTAAACTCTGTTCTGCAGGGTCGTTTTCACCAGGCATTAAATCAATAGGTATGCTCAGTAGCAACTCCTTTAAAAAGTTATCTAATTGGTTCATTGTTTCCAAACTGTAGTTTGATTTGTGCTGAGCAGTGTATTTGTCCTTTTCTTGAACAACTTGTTTGGATTGATCAACTAGAATTGAATTACCAGCGATAACCAACCTTGAGATCTCTTCAGTTTCACCAAATGCTAATTCACCTGTTAAATAATCCTTTAATAGTTCATATTTGATGTTATCTTCACCATTAAAATCTAAACCAGAGACTAGAGCAATCTTTGAAGAAGAACTTCTGTTTTGCTTTTGACCACTTAAAAATGGATACACGATATCAACAACTTGAAAAGCACCAGGTCTTGATTCCATACCAAGCAACCCGACAACCGCACCAGTGACCAGTATTGTATTTTTAATCAAATCTCCATCTAGTTCAACTCTACCAGATTCATCCTCCAGCATAATTTGGTCTAGATCTGGATCTGTATACGTATGGACATCAGCAACAGTCTCTGCGTCTTCACCTTTTGCCACATCGTCTAAAGTATTTGGCTTATACTTCATCTCACAGTACACGGTACCAACAACCCAACAAGGCTGTTCACTTTGTATATCTAGAACTTTTGGAACGTGTTGAACTTTCTTGCCATTGATGACTTCGTTATCCCACTTCTTTCTCGCACTAATCATAACTCTTGGTTTCAATTGTTTATAACGATTAAAATATATGGATGCGTATTGCTTCTCATATGGTCTTTCGTTGAAATTCAGTCTAAACGTATCCTTGTTCTTGAACTCTTGGGGTATTTCAACAGTACTTCGTTGTAGTTGGTTGCTCTTCTCACTAAAAAAAAAATGTTAAACCAAATGTGTCAGTCTTAAAATCCATAAATCTTCAATATTACTCATTCTCCAGATAATTCAACATTGCAGTGGACAGACTAGGCATTAATTCTTTTCTATATGAAGCCAACTGCTCACTTTGTTGGTCAATATCAAGAAATATCATCGTCGTTAATTCAATAGCGCGTCTTGAGAAAAATTCCAAAAATGTTGCGCGTTTTCAAAAACTTCAACATCAACGACTTCAAAGTTGAAAAGTGAGGGAAACTGGGTAAATTTGTGAGGAAAGTGGTGTTGAAGATGTTCTTAATCGATTCTACGGCTCCGTTTCATGTAATAAATAAGTAATAAATAATAGTAATGCTATTTAATCTGTTTTCCCTTGTCGTGATAGTTGAGAATACTCATTCGTCAGTATAAAACTCAGCTTCCTCGTCAGAACTCAGTTCCATGTGTAGCATTTCCCAAGTTTCTGCATTGTCACCACCAGTAATTGTTCTGATAATCTTCAGCTTCTCCTCTTCGGTGTTCTCGTCAAAACTCACCACATCTCTTTGATGTTCAGCAACAGCAGTGTCGTGACCAACTGACATACCAACACGAACCAAAGTCTCGATACATTCTTCAGAATTGGCAATGATGTCAGAATCGAATTGCATCTTGCCTTTTTGGAATAATGTTAGCACTGTAGAACCACCAAACTTGAAATAACCCAGCTCATCTGTACGCTTGACATAATCACCCTTCTTGACAGACAAGATGATAGAACCAACCATCATTGCACCAACAGCAACAACGTAAACTTTACCAAATTCTTTTGTCTCAATTGGAATGACAACACGCACATTTTCACCAAATACATCTAAATCGGAACGAATTGCCATTGGATTCACCGTGTAGTACTCACCTTCAATTGACACTGGGTCACCAATAACACCTTCGACAGGAGAGTGGAATCTATGATAATCTTGTGGTGCTAGTCTAAAGATAGCAATGGAACCATTTTTGAAGCTTGATGAATCCTTAATTTCAGGACCTAGTAGTCTTGAAATTGTAAAACTTCTGCTTTTGATCCAAATCTTAGTAGCAGTTGAAATATCATTAAATGCAGTACAACGTGAATCTGCAGCAGAAACAACAATTCTAGGGCAATCAGGACATTCAGGTTCTCTTGAACCTGGTTTCAACTTTCTATAAAAAAATTCATTAAAAGTCTTGAACTCAACATCCTCACATTGTGATAAATCCAAATGATGGAACTTGATGAATGATTCAATTTCCTTTGCAGAGGCTGGAGAATCAAATCTAGCACCTTGCTTTATGGACAAGTTTCTTAAGATGTTTTTAATCCTCTTGGAATCAGATGCACCTTTTTTACCCTTGTAAAACAGCCTAATACCTAGTCTAACATATAATGGCATTTTTTCTTCTAATATGAACCCACTAATTCTATCTTGAACTAAAATATTGGCATTGTTCTTACCTAATGCATATTTACCGTATGCAAATTTGATCAACACCTTAGAATACCATCTTTTGGATGCCAAACCAGCTGTGGCAAATTTCTTTAATTTATCACCTTTTGCTAAACAAATTGCTGTATGTGTAACCATATCAGACTTCTTTTGTTTACCACAGAATGGGCATCTTTTCAATTGGATATTTTCATTGTTGATGACTTTAATGATTTCTTGAGGAGTTAATAGCTCTGTGACTGATTTGTTATTCAACTGATAGAAATCCATAAGTTCGTCACTAATGTCAAAGTTTTCAAGGAATAAGTCCAATTGCATGATATCCAACGTTTCACCAAACTTGGATATTAGAATCCCCCATAATTCATTCTTTAGGACGTCATAAGATTTGAATCTCACTCTAATTTTCAAACGTGGTTGGAATTCTGGTAACTCTTTAAACATTTGCAAGCTCAAGTTATAATCCACAAACTCTGTCTTGTCCAATACATCTTTCAAACTGATGGACCCAAATGCAACTTTATCATGGAACGAAATTCTATCCTTGTCAAGGATGTTAAACACTATATCATACTCTTGTTCGGTGTTCAACACTTCAAATGCAAGCTTATCATTAAATATTGGGTTCAAGGTATGTTTTCTCCAAGAAGATCTAAATGTTTTTTTACCAAATGAAATCACAACAAAAGGATCCATATCAAATCTTTTCTTTGTGAATCCTCTTAATGGTGGTAATCCACTTGCTGATTCGATATCTATGAATACCACCCCGGCTAGTTTGACGTGGGTTTTCATTCTTCTAGGTGTATGGAAAGAAGAGGATGATGAACCTGAAGCAGGATTCCTTGATGACGACATGGCGTTTCGTTGGTTGACAGACAATGAAGATGAAAATGGGTTGTTGTCACTAACGTCACTTGTAGAATCACCACTTGTAGTATAAACTGAACCTGAATTGTGAGCATATGGAGGCGCAAGAAATCCATTTATGGAAGATGATGAGGATGAGGGTACCAACTGGTTTGAAGATTCAGAAAATGATAATGGAGTTGGAGGCATCAACAAGTCATCCTGAGGCTCAGCATCCAAAAGTGACTCGACATCTGTTTCTGAATCTGAATAATAGTCTTGATCATTAATCACTATTGGCTTTTTAAAAGCATCAGCAGTGGACTTCCAAACTCTCAAATCTGTCTGTAAATCCTTAGACTTGGAGCTGACACTGAACCCAATCTTGACGGAACCATTAACAAAGGCATTTTGTGATTTCGAAGACCGCAGTTTGAACCATTGAGGTTTAATATCTGTTTTTAACATTCCCGTACCGTCATCAACAGTGAACAGATCCAGCAATGAGAGTCTGAGCTCGCCAAGGTATATGGAATACTTTCTATGCTTGTCAAAAACCGCTATGTAGACAGTTGGAGCCTCTCTCTTCAGCCTGAAAGTAAACGATGCGTTCCATACTGGATTCACAGTGTGCTTGACTTTACCAGTCTTTTTGGATTGACGACCATATGCGACACCAGTAACCTAAAAAAAGGGGTGTTAATAAAGATCTCAATAGGTTCACTATGAACAATAGCCTAGTACTTACCATATTAAACGATCCACTATTCGCAGCAACAAGGTCTTTTGCCTAGAGCATCTAGTTAGTACGATCCATCAGTGCTGCAGGCTATGTCAACAGAGAAAATCCCACAAAGCCCATGAAATACTCACTTCCAGCACGTCTACTCTGAGAGTGACTCTGCGCCGCTTGACCCTGACTGCTCTGTGTTTCCTTCTCGATGGGATTATCTTCATCTGTGTGCTTCCTTGGCTGGCAATGGTGCGTTGTGTGCTGCTACGGCTGTTGTTGGTTTGTTGTTGAGTTTCGAGAGGTGAGATCAAATCCTCGGAAAAACCAGCTCATCACATCATCAACATCAACACAGCAGAACAAGGAAGAAGAAGAAGAAGAAGAAGAAACAAAAAGGATGATTGACCAGTTCGTTGTGTTCACGCCTTCTGGTGTCGTTGCGTACAAGTACGCACCCCGCAAGATCTCAGACTCTGTCGTCAACACGCTCATTTCCAGTGTGTTCATCAACGACAACGCCAACGACAACGATAGCGAAGTTGGTACTTTCTCCACAAATGGGTTCACCATCAAGTACCAGAGATCCAACAACCCTGATTTCATCGTGTGTGCAGTGTATGCTAGTGCCACTGTCGTGAAGTATGCTGAATCATTAGTCGCATTGTGCTCGACTTTATTCAAGGAAGTTGTCGGTGAGCAGCTATTAGAGAACATTGCTAATGATGTTAATTTGTTATACAATACTGAAGAAGACATTGACAAGTTTGACCAATATTTCAAAGTGAAATTAGGTGAATTTGAAAATGGTAAGGATGGTGATGATAGCGATGGTGGTTCTTCTACAATCAGCTCATCTACTTCAACAACAACAACAAATTCAGCTGGTCATAGTAGCACTGATAAGAAAAAGAAATCATCAAATGCTAAGAAACTACGTAAATGGGGTGCAGATGGGTCTGTGACTGAAGAAGATGCTAATGTTGACTTGGATTTCTCTGGTGCCGGTGAATCTTCTGGTGCTGGTGTTTCTACAATCTCCAACATTGATAAATCTCAGTTTGGTAATGAAGACAAAAAGGGTAATTTCCTAGTCAAAGACCTTAATGATGAGATTGAAGAATTGCTAAATAACTCAAAGAAGAAGAAGGAAGTTAAAGAGCCTTTTAGTTTCTTGAAGAAATACACTGGTGGTAAAACAATCACACAGGAAGATATCAAATCCACTCTTAATGAACTACAAACACATCTAGTGAAGAAAAACGTTGCGCCAGAAGTTGCTCAGCATTTAACTTCAAACGTTGAAAAGGCCCTTGTGGGTTCAAAGACCAAAAACTGGACCTCTATTCAAACAACTGCTAAAGAAGCTTTAGCCAAGGCCTTGACCAAAATCTTGACCCCAGGTACTTCTGTGAATTTACTACAAGATATAAAATCAAATCCAAAACCTTATGTGATATCAGTTGTTGGTGTGAATGGTGTTGGTAAGTCTACAAATTTGTCTAAATTGGCATTTTGGTTACTACAAAACAATTTCAAAGTGCTGATCGTTGCTTGTGATACTTTCAGATCTGGTGCTGTTGAACAACTAAGAGTGCATGTTAACAATTTGAAGAACTCTAGTGATAATAAGGACCAAATTGAACTATTCGAAGGTGGCTATGGTGGGTCTGATCTTGTTGCCAAAATCGCAAAGAATGCTATTGATTATGCAAAGAAGAACCAATTTGATATTATCTTAATGGATACTGCTGGTAGACGTCACAATGATGCTAGATTAATGGCTCCACTAGAGTCTTTTGCTAAAGCTGCTAACCCAAATAAGATTATCATGGTTGGTGAAGCATTAGTTGGTACTGATTCCGTTCAACAGGCAAAGAATTTCAACAAGGCATTTGGTGCTGGGCGTACTCTAGATTTCTTCATCATCAGTAAATGTGATACTGTTGGTGATTTGATTGGTACCATGGTTAACATGGTTTATGCCACTAATATCCCAATCTTGTTTGTGGGTGTTGGGCAAACATACACAGACTTGCGTACCTTGAGTGTTGAGTGGGCTGTGAATACACTAATGAGTTGAGATATATACATCATATATTATAATGTCTATCTACTTTAATTATAATTAACTGTATTGTTGTATGTGTGCACTTTTATTACCCGATTAGGCAATCAACCTCTGTTTTTCGTTCGCTCGAAATTTCAAGAAAAACAATTCTAAGCAGCCAAAACTCAAGAAATCACACTAAATTCATTAACAAAGAACTGGTTTTTGTCTTCTGAATAAACTGCTGGATCAAAGCATAAGAGAAAGATATCCACAATTGAATTACGTTTGGCTGTGTTTTTTTTGTTTTAGTTGTGTTTCTTTTAATTTTGGCTGTTGTTTGAGAGAAAATCAATATAGACGCGTCTTTCAATATTAGAGGAAAAGCGACAGATCTATATAGCACATCAACTAGCAGATCAAATTCCAACTACGCTTGATTCCGAGACAAGAACATCAAACAGACAGATAGATCAATCAGAATACTGTGCTCTGCGATTTTGGTGTACGAGTGCATGCCGTGTTTTAGGAATTAGCAAGATTACGGTTTCTGAGTTTATTGTTTCCTTCCATTACAACTCTGAAGGAATGGGTCGCCGCTCACGAGGCGGTAAGAAGGTGCCAAAGGCATCAGATGAAGATGAAGACGAGGATGAAATGATGTTCCAGCACTCGAGACGTAAAAAGCAAAAGGTGAATTATGCTGCCATTGAAAATAACTATGATGAGTTGGATGCTGAGCTTGCTGCCGAAGCTGGTTCTGATTCGGATGATAACAATAATAATAATAATCATGATGGTTCCTCAAGAAATAAAAGGACGAATGTCAAAGAACAAGAAGATGCAGACGAAAATAATTCAGATGAGTTTGTGGATGAACCGGAGAATCCACAAGGAAATGGCAATGGTGATGACGATGATGATGATGATTATTATAAATCAAGATTATCACGCCGTCGTCGTTCTAGAGCAAAACGGTCTACATCGGTGAAGAAAGATGATGACGATGAATCTTTTAATGAAGAAGACGAGGATGAAGATTTCAGTGAACCTTCTGACTCTTTAAATCTTGAAAGAAGAAAATTAAACAATTTTATCACTAAAGAAGATGATGATGATTTTGATGAAGATGAAGCTTATGGTGTCCGCAAGAAGAAATCCAGAGGCAGAAATGCTGCAAGATCCAAAAGCAGATCCTCAAGAAGATTAACAAGAGGGAGAAGAACCAGATCTCGTCACAACCAAAATGTTAGCTCTGGTGATGATGACATGAACAACACAGTTGAACTTAACAATGGCGATGATGATGAAGATGAACACAACGTTTCTTTAATGCAGGAACTAGAAGATCTGAAAAGTAGCAGCCCCGCTGCTTCTCCTGGTCCAAATTCCTCTGCTGCTCCAAGATCTTTACGTGAGCGTAAGAAAGACGTTAATTATGCCATTCCACCTCCACTTCCCGAAAACTTTGGTGAGAACCCTGGTGAACAGTTTAGAGCTCCAGCAACTCCAAGAAGAAGAGGTGGTGGTAACACTGGTCCAATCAGAAGACTTTTCCCTACTGGTGGGCCATTTGGAGGTGGTGATGTCACCTCTGTATTTGGCACAAATTTCTCTGCATTAGGTGGTACTGCTGGTCAATTAGCTGGTGGTATCGATTCTGATTCTTCTGATGATGAAATATTAGCTGTTGGTGCGGCTTCTTCTAAAAAGAGATTATCAATCAGTGCTACTGGTAAAAAAAAGAAACAAATTGCCGATTCTGATCCATTGGGTGTTGATATGAATATTGATTTTTCTGCTGTTGGTGGGTTGGATAACTATATTAACCAACTAAAGGAAATGGTTGCATTACCACTTTTATATCCTGAAGTTTACCAGAAATTTCACATCACTCCTCCAAGAGGTGTTTTGTTCCATGGTCCTCCAGGTACTGGTAAGACTTTAATGGCTAGGGCTCTTGCTGCAAGCTGCTCATCTCAAGGAAAGAAAATTACATTCTTTATGCGTAAAGGTGCTGATTGTTTGTCTAAGTGGGTTGGTGAAGCTGAAAGACAATTGAGATTGCTATTTGAAGAAGCCAAAACCCACCAACCAAGTATCATCTTTTTTGATGAAATTGATGGGTTGGCCCCAGTCAGATCTTCAAAACAAGAACAAATCCATGCAAGTATTGTGTCAACCCTACTAGCATTGATGGATGGTATGGATAACAGAGGACAGGTTATTGTTATCGGTGCCACTAATAGACCTGATGCTGTTGATCCTGCATTGCGTCGTCCTGGGAGATTTGATCGTGAATTTTATTTCCCATTACCAGATATTTCTGCCAGAGAACAAATTTTAACCATTCAAACAAGAAAATGGTCTCCACCATTGTCCCAACAGTTTATAAAGAAATTGGCTGAGTTGACTAAAGGTTATGGTGGTGCTGATTTGCGTGCACTATGTACCGAGGCCGCTTTAAACAGTATCCAAAGAAAATATCCACAAATTTATGCATCTAATGATAAATTGAAAATTGATACATCAACCATTCATGTTGCAGCGCGTGATTTCATGAAGGCAGTGGAGAAGATTGTTCCATCATCAGCTCGTTCTGCCTCAAGTGGATCTGCTCCTTTACCAGATCATTTGGCTCCATTATTGTCAGAGCAACTAACAACTATTACAACAAAGCTAAACAAATTGATCCCAACTGTCAAGAAAATGACTGCATTAGAAGATTCAATGTATATTGACCCATCTGAGAAAGATGAGGATGGAGGATTTGCCAAACATGAACTATTAAGAAGATTAGAATCTTCAAGAACGTGCCGTCCAAGATTATTACTTGCTGGTGAGTCAGGTAATGGTCAACAATATCTAGGTTCCGCAGTTTTAAATCATCTTGAAGGTTTTAATGTTCAGTCATTAGACTTGGGTTCTATTTTCAGTGACTCCACAAGAACTATTGAAAATGCCATTATTCAAAGTTTTATTGAAGCTCGTCGTCGTCAACCTTCAATCATTTATATTCCAAATGTTGATATTTGGTATCATACTATTCCAGAGTCTGCAAAATCCACATTATCTGGTATGTTAAGATCTCTAGGTGCCAATGAAAAGGTCATGCTGTTAGGTTTATCTGAAACAAAATTGGAAGACTTGGACTCTGGATTAAGACACTTGTTTGGGTTATTAAACGAAAACTATTTTGAGTTGGAATTTCCAAATCGTTTGCAAAGGGAAAAGTTTTTTAAGGACTTAAAGGTTGCAATTGCAATGAAGCCAATTGAATTTTTGGATAATAGAAAGAAACGTAAACTTGAAGTTTTAGAAAAAGTTGAAATCACACCACAAGAAGAGAAAAATGACTTGAAGAGCTATGAGAAGGCTGATATGAAACTAAAGAATGTCTTGAAGTTCAAATTATCAGGTTTGATGGATTTATTTAAAGCTCGTTATAAAAGATTTAAGAAACCCCCAATTGATGATATGCTGTTGATCCATTTATTTGAGCCTACCAATCCCGATATTCAATATGCTTATTCTAGAGATGGTGATATGATTGTTGAAAATCTAACTAACCGTCGTTTTTACAATATGGATTTGGATATTGTTGAGGAGAGACTTTGGAACGGGTACTACTGTGAGCCAAAGCAATTCTTAAAGGACATTCAAATGATGGTTCTTGATTCAAAAACATTGGGAGATCGTGAGAGATTAATGAAAGCTTCAGAAATGTACAGTAATGCCTCTGTTGCCATTGATGAAATTTCTACACCCGAGTTTATTGAACAATGCAAAGCCCTGAGAAATAGAGAAGCATTAAGAACGTCCGAGCATGAGAAAAAGTTATTAGAGTTAGCCAAACAACAAGAATTGGAAGCTTCTGCAGCCGCAGCTGCTAATGGCGAAGCACTAGCTCTTGCCGAAACAAACCCATTCATCGAGAGCATTGAACCGGTTCCAGAACCAAATCCTTCTGAAGATCAAGCAGTCATAGCATTGAGCAAAGATCCTGTTACAGAAGTTAACGGAATCTCAGAAAAAGATCCAAATGAAGAGATTATGGAAGATCAAGTGGCTGAAGAAGAACGTAATCGTGAAAGTTTTGGTGCACCAATTACATTTGTCCGCAAGCAAGATGGTGTTTTGGAGATTTCAGAAGAACCAATTCCAAGATCAAGATCACAATCACCTGCCATTTTTGGTGATACCTCATTGAAATCCAAGGAAAAGCTTGCTGGTCCTCAACAACGCATAGAAATCAATTCTATTGCTGATGTGGTTGTTCCTGAAATCGAGGCACCTGGTGAATCAGCCCAAAAGGAAGAGCAACTAAATGATGAAGATCAAGTTTTGGAAGATCAAGATGCTGAAGGCCAGAATTCAAGTTTACCAGAATCAAAAGAAAATGATGAGGAAGAACAGGAAGAGCCTGAAGAGCCTGATCCTGATTTTGAATATGATGAGCATAAATTGGATCAAATTATTACTTACTTGGTTCAAAAGACTGAGAGATTTACTGTTGAGTCACTAGAACAAGTTAATGCAAGACTGATGGAGATCATTTGGCATGATCGTCATTTGTGGAATAGAAATGGAACATTAGATAGGATTAAGGCAGAGATAGATTCTATTGTTGACGAGTTCTAAAAATATTGTTTTTAGTATACATGATGCATAAAAGAAAGTTTATAATATTTGTATTTGTAAGTTTAAATATATCTATGTACATTATAATGTTACTATGTCAAGTAGTTATTTGTTGAGTTCTAATAGCACTTTTGCAGCTTGTAAAACGGTTTCATCATCACCAAATTGACCTATGATTTGAATACCAACAGGCACTGAAGTTCCAGTGCTAGTCCATGGAACAGAGATAGCTGGCAACCCTGCCAATGATGCTGGGACTGTTAAAGTATCATTAACATAAACTTGTGTAGGTGTTTGAGCATTGAACTCTTCTTGTGTAGGAGCAGTGGAAATTGACGATGGTGAAATCAATATGTCAACACCTTCTTGCGCACTTTGTGAAGTGTTCAAAACATTTTTGAAAGAGAACACTTCATCAAACTGAGTCTTCAAAATTTCACGCTGCATTGTAGCTTTCAAAAAATGGTTCTTGTATGAATCAGCATTTAAGTTGTAATTACCCAAAATAATTCTATTTTGGACTTCTTTCCCAAACCCTGTGGATCTGGTCTTTGCATAATGGTTTTTATCATCATCTGATCTATAGCCGTACCGTATACCATCATAACGAGCCAAATTGGAAGAAGCTTCTGCTGGTGCTAGAGTGTAATAAATTGGCAATGAAAACTTGATGTTTGGAATTGAAACGGGGACAATTTCATGCTTTTCTGCTAATGCTTTCAATGATTCATTCCAAGCAGTTAAAATTGGAGTTGATAAATTATTTAAAACAAATTCCTGTGGAATCCCAATTCTTAATTTTTCTTTATGATTGTGTTGTTCTTTGATTTGTTGTCTAAACTTTGGTAACAGTGAAGTTGGATCTTTATCGTCATACTTGTCCAAAACATTATAAACTTTCCCAACTGTGTTAATATCCTTAGATAAAATTCCAACTGTATCCAAGCTTTGTGCATAAGCTATCACACCCCAACGAGATAATCTTCCGTAAGAAGGTTTGAACCCAATAATCCCAGAATAAGCAGCTGGTAATCTAATAGAACCACCAGTATCTGTACCCAAGCTGAAATCGACAACATCTGATGCAACAGCTGCTGCAGAGCCACCAGATGAACCACCAACAACACGTTTTTCATTTTTGAACAAAGGGTTCAATGTTGTACCAAAATGTGAATGTGTAGTACCTGAGCCCATTCCAAACTCATCCATGTTGGTTTTTCCGACAATTGTGGTACCATTGTCTTGTAATAATTCAACGACTGTAGCGTTAAATGGTGATGTATAATTTTCAAGTATTCTTGATGAGCATGTAGTTGGTTCCAAATCTGTGGTGATGTTATCTTTAATAGCAGCAAATGTATTCTCCAGAGTCTTAGATGATCCTGCTGTTGTCGATGATTTGATCTGGGTTTCTGATCGGATTGAAGTGAAGATATTAAATTGTTCTTGTGCTTCAGCAATCTTGCCTAGCACTTTACTCAACGGTCTAAGACTCATTGTCTAATTGGAACTGGAAGTGCACAAGCTAGTACTATTTTCAAGTTACTACATATAATTGTTGTTTCTTGAAAAGTTTATACCTAAATTACACCCAGACACCAAGTAATAACAAGAGAGACATTATAGTGAAGTTACTTTTTATTTCCTAATTAGGAAGTCAACATTTTAATGTATAAGCAGTTTCTTTGTTTACATGAATTTTTATTGAAGAAAGAATGTTTAAAAGATTTCTAATTGAACAATTGAAACAATAGCGAGATGTCAAAATATGAAGGATTGGAGGGAATAGTAACTTAAATCTTACTTGATTTGAGAATTAACAGAGTTCTAACTGTTTGTTTGTTTAGGATTCAGAATCACAAGAGGTGTACGAAACTTCAGATGTTGAAGATCCAATTGACGTATGTTCAAATCAGTGATTACTAGTTATACAAGAAACTAATGGTTAATGATTATAGTTACATGACGATGGATTCAAGCGCAGAGACTCCATCAGTGAAGACCAACTCAACATCACTGCTAACATACTCAAGTTTGAAAACCAGATGATTGACGCAAACATTACAGATTTCTCTGATCGTGTCGACAAAATCGAGAATCATACATTTGAGACGTATACAGTGAAGGAAACGCTACCAAATAAGTTGAGTAGAATAACCCAAGAGTTGCTTGATTTGAAAGAAGAAGTTGAGGAGGAAAATAATGAAGAAATGGAACGTCAAGTTGCAAACTTACAGAAATTGTTTAATGATATCAACTTGAAAACAAAGGATAACAAGATTATTACACAGTTGGATTTATCAAAGAATGAAAATAAAGAGATCAAGAAAAATAATGATATTTACGAAATTAAGATTGAAGATCCATTGGTTGTTACTGATTTGGAAAAAAGAATAACAAGCATTGAAAAATCTATTGGATCAGATATTACCACAACAGATAAATCAGTTCAATCATTAATCAATGATATTTACAGAAGAATAAAGCTTATCACTAACGATTCTGACTCCATGGCTAGAATATCAGTGTTGATTGATGATATAAATTCCAAGTTTGAGAAATCCATTGCTGTTAGAAGAGCTTTTTACACTGATCAGACTGAGTTTATTAAAGAGGAGGAAAAAATCGATGCTATATATACCAAATTTAACAAATTAGAAGGCTTTGAAAATGATCTACCTTTACTCATTAAGAGGCTACAATCGTTGAATGATGTGCATGTTGGGCTATCTGATTGTGTTGAAGTCACAGAAGATATGAGCAATAGAATCAACATTTTGAAACAAGACATGAACCATTGGGATGAATCACTAACAGGATTAGAAAAGTCACTACAGGATATGAATGATAAATTTGAACATAATAAAAAAATCGTGTTTGAAAAATTGAACATTAAATCATAAAAGCTAGTCATCTAAATACATGATAAAGTCTCTATCACTATTCTTTGCCGTAATTGTTTTAATAATATATGGTGCGTTCACCCATAATTTCCCCAGGTAGTCAAAGTCATTAGTTTGTTCCTCTGTGAATTGTAATACTGTACCATTATAAACTTGATTATTCACTTCAACTTTGGATAGAGCACAATAAATATAACCTGCACAATAGTTTGTGCTATACCATGCTTGTTTCACTGAAGGATTTTTCCTGATTGTATATTCATCAAACTCATTAGCAACATAATAATCATCAAGATCTGGTGGAATAATAACGTTTTCAATATGAATTGGATTATCATATAGTTGATTCAAATCCTTCATTGAAATTCCGCGTTCTTTTGCTTCACTCATTCCAACTGAATTCTTGCAACCTTGATATCCTGAATTGATCCATAGCAATTGATCTTTGTATACATGTGCTGGTTGTGCTGAACATACTTGTGTAATGTTTTTACCAGAACTACTCTCAATAAAAGTAGAGTTTTCCAAAGAACCAACAGCACCAGAAAATTTTTCATTCATATGATAGTTCTCATTACCAGAAATGGACTGTGATAACCAGAACAATTCCTTATCACCCCAGACTCTTTTCGTGACTGTTTTCCATTGTGCTAATTGAGTAGCATGTACTAATCCTGGGAAATGTGTAGTTTTGTCTATTACCACAACACCAGCTTCCATTAGATGTGGGAAATGTTTAAAGTATCTGTTTTCCAAAGATTTACCAACTTGTGGGATATCAAACAGTTTAGATTCGGTTTCTGATGGCATCAATGCTTTCCAAAATGGAACATCAAGTTTTGAAGCTCTATTCACCAATTGCCTATCTTTAAAGAAAAATGCACCTGTACTCTTGTATTCAGGCAATTCAAAAAAATCCTTTGGCGGAATGAATGGGATAACATCAGCATCCATGATGATCATTTCTTTAAAAGTGTTAAAAATCGTGGCTAATAATTTCTGATTGTATTTTTGGAAATATTTCAAGTGGCTCGCATGAATTGATTCTTTGATATTTAGAAATGTGATATCTTGCTTGGGGAAATGTTGGCTATACTTGTTTTTGGAATATCCAAGCAAAAATTCTTGGGAAAATGGAAGATGTTCTCTTATCATTTGATCAATATTTAATCTTGCCAATTTAATCAAATTGTTTCTCTTGGATAATAGCATATCATTTTTAAACACAATTTGAATTGGCAAATCATTTTGTAAAGCTCTTAATGTTAAAATCAATGAAGCCAAATTTTGATAGTGAGTATTTGCTGCTGATATAACAATCCCTTTACCAGAACCTTTTGTGTATAAATTTTGGATTAAACAACCCTCTTCATATGATTTTAAAACTTGTTCTTTATTTGATTTTAATTTATCCCCATCATATCTATGAATAGATGGTGATCTTCCTGTAAACCATGGGAATAATTTGGATGAAACTTCTTTACAAAGTTCTTGATCCCCAATGGTTTTCTTTGGTGTTAAGAAACAATTACCAAATATTCTTGTATCTATTGTTTGGTTGTGCAGCATTTCTAACACCAAATTGTGTTTCTTTTCATCCCTATAAAACATCTCCTTCCAGCTATTAATTTGATCTGGGGTAGCTTTTGGCATTTTTTGCTTCTTGTTATTGATAAAAGTTTCGAAATCAGCTTCAAAAACAAATTGTGAATATTGGGTTGGTTCTTTGTTTAACTCTAGGAATTGGTCAAAATAACCACGACATTTTGTAGATTCTGATTGAAGTCCAAAATTTGGCTGATTGTTTAAACTATGAATAAAATGATAATATGATTGAACTTTGTATAGATCTTGGGTTTTGGGTATCAAGACAAATAGTAAGATGAGCACACCAACAAGCAGTATAACTCTGCTTTTTCTAGCCATGGTAATGAATCAGTGAAACAATCAATCAATGTTGATAATGATGTCAGCAAATGATAAATAAATAAATAAGTTCATCAATTATGAGAACAAACAAAGAGAAACTTTTATGTGTTTTGCTTATGGAAAATGTTTGAAGTTGCATAGCCAAGATCTTGAAAGGGACGCGATGTAAGCGAGCCTAGTCCCAGGAACAGATCTAGAATGAGACCCAAGACCCGATCTATAGGGACTAGGTTCACAATTGCGGACTCGCTGATTAACTTCTTACATAACACACGGTCAAATGGAAAAATGGCAGGATTGAATTAAAAAGGTGCATGTAGTTGCATATCAGAGCGGTTTCGGTGGTGACCCTGACAAAGTGGGGGTGTTTAAAATTTAAAGTAGGTGCGGCTAGTAAGTTTCCGACGATAACCGAAGCCCATTTGCAAGCAGGTCAAGAATACAACAAAACGGCTGGATCTGGATCTCCAAGAAACGGTAGTGTTGATGAAGAAAGGCTTGAGTGATGAGGTACTAAAAAGCTGAATGTGTCAAACGAAGCATATAAATACATATCAAAGACTTATTCCAGTATCTTTTTCAATATGTTCATGAATCATCACTCATAACAAGAAGCCGTGCCAGTGAGTCTGCCTTTCAGCTGCTTCACTTTCCTTTTTCAGTTTTAGTTCCACTTTAAACATTAATGGCCAAATCTCCGCAGTTCCTACAACGGAGACAGTCATGAATCATGTACGCTCTGCATCGCTATCTCTGCTCGAGCTTCGAGAACTTGTTTATGAGTCAAGAAAAAATTTTATTTATCCATAAATAAGGGTCGATCCTCTTTGTTTCTCGAGAATACAGGATTTCAGTTCAAGAATCAAGATTCAACAGTTATGAATTCTCCAGCCAAGCTTTCTCTTTCTGCTGAAGAAGACGTGGACAGAGTTTCAACCTCTGCACAAGATGAAAAATTCTCTTTAGAAAATAACGGTGCTCAACAAGCTGGTGAATATGTCCCAGAAGATGTCAAGATTGCTAAAACTGATGAACTAGCATCCCAATACAACATCAACCAAAGAAAATTGATGTGGAAAATGGATCTATGCATTGTTCCACCTTTTGTGCTTTTATATTTCTTAGCCTTTTTGGATAGAATCAACATTTCCAATGCTAAAGTTTACGGTATGGATAAGGACTTGCATTTGGTTGGGAACCAATACAACACCGCTTTGGTTGTTTTCTTTGTCCCATATGTGTTCTTTGAAGTTTTGGCCAACTACTTGCTAAAGAAAATCCCACCTCATTTGTTTTTATCTGTGATCATTTTTCTTTTCGGGTGTGTTACACTTGCAATGGGATTTACAAAAAGTTTTGGTGGGTTAGTTGCTTGTCGTTTTATCTTGGGTTTGCTTGAAAGTTCAACATTCCCAGGTATTTTCTACATCTTGTCAACTTATTACACAAGTGCAGAATCTCAAAGAAGATTCAGTGCCTTTTTCAGTGGTACTTGTCTTGCTGGTGCAGCTGGTGGTGCTATTGCTTTCAGAATTAATGATCTGAACGGTGTTCATGGTTACCATTCCTGGTCTTGGATCTTCATTATTGAAGGTAGTTTCACTGCTGGTTTGGCATTTTTGCTATACTTTATCATCCCAGATTTCCCAGAAAAGTCTCGTTTCTTAAATACTGAAGAAAAGAAGTTTATCAAGGAAAAATTGGAGATCCATTCTGTTGATTCTGGGTTTGATACCAAATTTGGTTGGGCTGATCTTTACAAACAATTCACTACCGACCCATTATTTGCAATCACTGGTTTGGCTTATTTTGGTTTGATTATCCCAAGTTATGGTTATGCATACTTTGCTCCAACAATTATTTCTGAAATGGGGTACACTGCTCAAAGTGCCCAATCTCATTCTGTTTACCCATGGATTTGTGCTTTTGGTTATACAAACATTGTTGCTGTCTTCTCTGATAAAGCAAAACTACGTTACCCATTTGCAATCTCCTCTGCCATCATCGGTATCATTGGTCTTGCATTGGTTCTAGGTCTTACTGATAATCCTCAAGGCAGATATGCAGGCTGTTTCTTAACTGCTACTGGTTTGTACAGTTCCATGCCTTCATTGGTGTGCTGGAGTGCTTTAAACTTTGGTGGTCACTTGAGAAAGTCCCTAGGTACATCTTTCCAAATCGGGTTTGGTAATATTGGTGGTATCATCTCTGTGTTTATCTTTTTGGCAAAGGATGCCCCTCGTTTTGTTACTGGTTTAGCGGTTTGTTTGGCTTTTACTGCTTT
>JAJLVX010000527.1:0-19328 GCA_030564525.1 Liangdongia berthetii | reverse complement strand
AATTTTATTTTTTTTTTTTTTTTTTTTTTTTTTTTTCGTTCAACAAAAAAAAGTGGAAAAGTTTTAAAGAGAAAATATAAAGAAACTAGTTGTGGTGGTAAATTGATTAAAGATCAAACAATGACTGAATCCAAGAGTATCCCAGAGCCAGTTGTCGAGTTTATCAAGAGCTTCTACAAGGCCTACTTGGACAACAATGTCTACGAGTTGCATGGCTGTTATGAAAACTCATTCAACAAATTAACAGAAACTTACTACAAGAACTCTCCATGGCCAAATCCTGTTGATGAGATTGCCCCATTGGTTGGTGATGATCAAATCTTTTTGGTGTTGTACTCTGAAGTTTACTACAGACATATTTATGCCAGATTGAACCCAACTCTAGAACATAGAACTGGTTCTTATAACAACTACTGTAACTTGTTCAACTTGCTATTAAACAATGAAGATGGTCCGGTCACTTTCGACTTGCCAAACAAATGGTTGTGGGACATCATTGATGAATTCATTTACCAATTCAACCAATTTTCACTTTACAGAGCCAAATTGATCTTGAATAAGGACAATTGTGATCAAGTTGAATTGAACTATGTTAGAGAGCATCATGAAGTTTGGAGTGCATACTCTGTTTTGAACGCATTGTACTCTTTGATTGGTCGTTCTCAAATCTCTGAACAACTAAAGGTTCAAAAATTGACCATATACAACAACTATGAAGTTGACAAGGAAATTTCTGGTGAGTATGGTGCTTTACCATTATACAGAAACTTGGGTTATTTCTCCATCTTGGGTCTATTAAGAATTCATACTTTGCTTGGTGATTTCACTTTGGCCTTGAAAACTATGGAAAACATTGAATTGGATAAGAAGGCTTTTTTCACAAAGATTCCAGGTGCTCATTTCACCACTTATTACTATGTTGGTTTCTGTTACTTAATGTTGCACAGATATGCTGATGCCATCAAGACTTTTTCACATATCCTACTATACATTTCCAGAACAAAGAACATCAACAAATCTGGTCAATATGATGTTGTCACCAAGAAGTCTGAACAAATGTATGCTTTGCTAACAATTTTAATTGGTTTACAACCAACCAAATTGGATGTCATCTTACAATCTGGTATTAAGGAAAAATTCGGTGACAAGTTTTTGAAGATCACTAGAGGTGGTGAAGATGCTTTATCAGTTTATGAAGAATTGTTCAAGTTCGGTGCACCAAGATTCATTTCCACATCCATACCAATTCCAAACCAAGTGAATGACCCAGTTTACTTACATATGAAGATCTTTATGCTTAAGGTTAAGAATGTTGTTTTCGTTCCAACTTTGAGATCATATTTGTCTTTATACTCCAAATTGGATTTGGCCAAATTGTCCAAATTGTTGGAGATCGAAGAAGATGAATTAATTTCAATCTTGTTGACTTACAAGTTGAACAATCGTCAATTACAATGGACCTCTGGTGGGTTATTAAACGGTGAATACACCAACGTTTACAACTTGGATATTGTGTTGAAGCAAGATGCTGATAAGAAAAGTCTAGTGCAAGTCAAGCAAAACAAGAATGCCAGACAAATTGCTGATTGGTTTATTAGAAACACTTTAAAGAACTATGCCGTTCAAGATGCCATTGCTGCTAACGGTAAACCTTCAAAGTCTGCTCCAAAGGCTTAAGTTTTTAGACACAATCTTTTACAAATATCATAATTAATTGTTAACCCATATATAACCAGTAGAGATGTACTTTTAAACCATTTGTATGCTATTATCTAGTTACAACTTACTAGTTTGATGTCATTTCTTCATTTAGTTCCCAATTAGGTATTTACTCAATTAGGAAGGAGAAGAGATGAAAAAAAAATTTTGAAGTAAAATTTACAGAGTAGTTCTTTTGATTTAAAGAAAGAGAGTTCGAAGAGCTATTCAAAAGAAGAATCATTACAAGGGAAATATGAGCAAAGTTCTATCGAAAGAATACATTTCAGAGTCTGAAAGTTCAGATGTTGAGACCCCAGAACCAGTGAAATACACTCCACCAGCTGGATTCAAAAAAGTTAAGTCCATGGTGCCTATTAAAGGTTTAGCAAATAAGGAAATATGGTTGATTAAAGCCTCTAAAGGTTTTAAATTTGACAAGTTGGATAAACTGCCAGTCAGTTTTAACCCATTAGAACAAGGTGATTCTTTTAAAGTTGAAGGTGTTAAATATACCATTCAAGAAGATTTAACTAGTGTTGATAATACATTAAGTGATGATAAAAAACACGAAAGTAAATATTCTGTTTTTATGGGCGAAGGTGATGAACTACAGTTGGATGATGATTTAAAGATTTCTAGATTTTACAATATTTCAGAACAAGTTGTTATTCCAGATATCAACTATGGTAAAGTTGTTGTTGAAAGAAAAGATGTTCAAAAAGTTCATGGGTTAAAACCACAACACTTTGCTACTGGTTACGGTAGATCTGAAGAGGATAAGGAATATTTAAGTGATGCTGAGCCAAGTGAACTAACTATTGGTGCCACTAGATCTGCTGACGATGTTGAAGATGTTACAATGACTGAAGAAACTCCAAGAAAGAAACAAAAGAAGGAAAAGAAAGAGAAGAAGGAAAAGAAGGAAAAGAAGCATAAAAGTAAGAGCAAATAGATCTTCTAAGTGTCTATCTATATCCACACATATAAAACTTAATCAAATGTACATTAATTAAATATAAAACAAAATCATGTCCCCCAAATTATACTCTATTACTATAGTCCTTCAAGATACCAGTCATATGAACGTTTGTAATCTTACCCTTTCTTTGTTTTCTCTTTTTAGGTTGATCAGTAACAGCCTTTTTGATGGTGGCAGGATCAACACTAGCAGGTTTCAAACCTCTTTCATTTAGTAATCTTGGTAATTCAGATCTATCTGGTAATTTAACATTTTGCCATAAAGCAACAAATTCATCATCAACACCTCCAATTTCACCACCAACATTCGCCCAAACAAGTCTTGGATGATTATCCTTTTTAGTTCTCAACACCATGATTTTACCTTCATTTTCCAATTCATTTATACTTTTAACACAATCATTCCAACCATCTTTCAATTCTTTAACAGAAATACCTTTAAAAGTTGGTTGAGATCTTAAGAAAATTAACAATTCATCTTTCGATTTAATATTATGAATAGAAACATATTGGAAAGAGTCATCTCTGGTATCAAATTTGATTTTATCCAGATTTTTGATCAATGAAAGTAATTTATCTCGTTGTTCTTTATTATTCAAGTTCAAATATGAAGATAAAGCATCTGCAGTAACTGGAGTTGGACGTTCCTTAATGTATTCAACAGCAAGCAACAACTTTGTAGACAGATGTGAACCATTCACAGCTTGTGCAGCAGCAGTTGGCTGTGGTCTTTTGTTTGCTAATTCATCATCATCCTCGATACTTCTTTTGTTGTTATTATTATTCGTGGTACTATTTGGTTTTGTGGATGAAGATGGTGGTGGAGTTGCAACTTTTCTTGCTGTAGGAAGAACAGGTGCTGATTTGACCTTGTTTCTGAATGCATTAAGATTGGCTAATAGAGGGTTTGACATGATTGAACCTGTCCTTTTGCAATGTGATGTGATGCGATGATTGAAATAATTTGCTTTCTTTCTTTCTCGTTTGCCCTAAATTTTGAAATTTTCGAGTTGACAAAATGTGCGCGGATCAAAAGTAAATCATGTGATAAATGGTGTAGTATTCATGCTTTAACTACGTTATACAATAGAATGGATATCATGGTTAAATTTAGCTGAGTATTCTGGTTCTGTTGATATCAAGAATGAATCATTTATCATTAATTTATAGTTAAATTGTTTATACATCTAAATTCACGTGTGTTTCACGTGACTTTATGAAAAATTTGTATTTAAAAAATTTTCTTTGACCGACGTTCTTTTCCTCTTTTTACTTCTTTTCTTTCTTCAACACCGATTGAATCGTCTGGATTGGTCTAGAGGGTGATGTTATGGTCAATGATATGTCCATGGATGACTGTACTCGCTACTTTGACAAACTTTAGTCGATCTGGATGGTTTTATCGGAGATCAATCCAGTATAGCTTTGAGTTAAAACTTGAACTATCGTCATCTTTAAAACCATCGCTGTTCGAGGTTGCCCCTTTATTTTTATGAAGGATGAGTGATCCATGAAATGGTGATGACCTAGAGTATGGCACATTTTACTTGCTTATATAGTTTGAGTGTATAGAACATAATTGTATATCTGTTTAGTTTTTAAGATAACTTACCAGTAGACTGTACCATGTAGTCTGTGCATTTAAATTATTAACAAGATGCCCAACTAAGAATCGAACCTGTGGATCTTTCTGTGTATTTTCTTGAATTCCGTGAATTTCTTTTTTTGACTTTTTTATCAAATTAAAAAAACGTCATTTGCAATCAAACAAACACACTTTAATACTTCTTAAAATAAGATATATACATTATATTATAACATCAAATTAGATCATACTTATCATAACAATGCTGAAACGAGTGTTCTCTACAGTCCCACCACTTGCCAAAAAGCAAATCACAACCAAATCTGCTCTAAGTTTATTAAATTCAAAGTCCATTTTATCAACAGTTACTGAAGATGAGAAACAAAATTATATTCAAAATTTTACATCCATTTTAAATTCAAATATCATTCATAAGGATAATAACGAGGTCAATGTTCATTTTAACCAATCTTTATCTGCTTTGAACAATTTGTTAAGTGTTAAAAAGAATTATGACCCAGTTAAAGTTAACAAGGATATTAAACATGCTAAATCCCAAGAAGAATTGATCAAAATATTAGATATCTTAATATCTACAAATAACTTGAATTTGAACAATTTCAAGATGCTTGTGTTTCACACAAAATGCTCCAATTTAAAACAATTTGTGGAGAAACTTCAGTTTGTTAATACTAGTGGTGTTTATGATCAATATTTGATTTTAATCGCGTCAAAGGCATTACTTGTCATGGCTCATGACCCTATTGGCAAAGAATTATACAATGTTTACTTATCAAGATGGTTGGCTTTAAGAAATGGGACAGGGTCTTCAGTACTATCCAAAAGTTTAGAAAAAACTTTATACCAAATAATTTACAAGATGAATAATAAATCTGTTGATATGATTAATGAACTACCTTTCAAGTTATCACAATACATCTTGTTGCTTGAGTCAATCCCAAGATGTGCAAATTTATTCAAACCTATTCTAATTAACAACAATTTCCAATTATCAAGAAACCAAGAATTATTTGTTCAATTTACAAAATTCATCAATTCTAAAAATTCTCCAAATACGATGAATACAATGCATTTAAGACAATTGGTTAGATTATCTTCACAAAATGGAATCTCATCAGAACTCAAAGTTAATGACGATTTATTAACTGTACCAAAATATAAATTTATTACTGGTTTAACAGAATTGGCAAATACATTGCTTGAAGAATATGGTGAAGATCCAACTTTAGTTGATTTGATTTCTCAAATCCATAAATCGGATGAGTTCTTGAACAATGAAACATCTTTAAAGTTTATCTAAGGTGGTTAATTTATAAATTATGGGTATGGGAAATTATTGTAATACGATTTTTTACAGCTTTTATGTTTGCTTTTAAACATTAACATTATCAACAACACATTATACAATTATTATACTTTATATAGTTATGAAATTCTAACGACGCAACAATTCCAAATTTAGACACCTTTAATAATGTAATTAATATTCAATCATGTTAATCAACTTCATTGGCAAATGTTTGCTGAACAACATGTGCACCATAAACTGGGGGTTTTATACTGGTAATATGTTGCTTTGACAGTTCTTCTCCTTTACCACCATAACTCTTTGGCACAGAAGGACCAATATAATTAACCAAATCTTTAGAATTGCTAATCATAAACAACTTCTTTGTAGTGGCTGAAGGTAATAATTTCTTAATAAATTCATAAACCCAATACATAACACCTGGAACATTAACAAAAAATTTCTTGTACAGCATTTCTGGGTAATAATCTTGGAAAATCTTAATGGTAGCTTTGACACCAGCTTTAACATCAGGATCAACTCTTAAAAAGGAAACATTCTTATAATCATGAACTTGTGTTAAAAAGTCTCTATCTGGGGATGTAAAATCAAGTAATTGAACTCCTTTTTCCATCAATCCAATTCTATAACGTAAAAACTTGTTTAAATCTTGGAAATATTTCTTTGGGTTCCCATCAGCACCATAAATGTTCCATGTGATGACTCTAGTGTTATCCTTAACCTCTGGATAATCAGTAAGAACACCAATGGTTTCAAATTTTGCATCATGGGTCTCACTAAAAGCTGCTGATAATGGGTCAAACTCTTTTCTCCATTTCAAAGTGTTTAACAACTGTTGCTCAGTTTTATCCAAATCAAAATCATTTGCAACTAAATACTTGAAAACCAAAGCATCACAAACATCTTTATCAAAGTATTCACCGGTTGAAGTTAATTGATACCCAAACAATTCATCATATTGTGCCTTTTCGAGGATTTTTGGTAATCTTTTGGAGATGAACGTATCAAACTTTTGTTTCTGGTCCTCAGAGGTCAACTTGACTGATTTGACTGTGACTGTAGACATTTCAGCTTCGATCCTTGACTTGTTCTTCTCGCTGGTTGAATGCACAGTTATAAATATTTAGAACTGATTGTTTTGATAATATGGTGAACTTCATTTTTATTTTTTATCGGGAACTGGCTGAGGCTGAAAATTATCAACAATGGAAATCATGTTAGAAGAACGGTGAACAGCTAGAGTTGGTGAGTTTAATGTCCACGTTCTTGTAGTTCAGATATTAGCATTTAAATCCAAATAAATTCCTTCTTCTCCCTTTTTCAACTACCCAAATATCACATTTCCTCGCTATTATATGAGAATTTGAACATTCCGTAGTCTCTAATATCTTTACAACTACACGTTATGTGGTAATAGAATCACAGTCAATGCATCATATACAACTATAGACAGATGACATTGCTCATTTGTTCTTCTTTTCAGAGGCAACGGTGCTCTTCTTGTACAACAAGATTTGAATAAATAGAACAATGTTCAAAACTAAACTAGCACCAAACCCAAACAAAATCAATGGGTCTCTAATACCACTACTGATTGTGGTAAACACTCTAGCAATTGAACCCAAAACACCAGCAAAAACAGCAACCAATGATAATTGACCTGTAGACTTGTTCTTAAAGTTTTCTGAAATTTGTGGGAATTTAGACAATAAAATCAATGGGATGGTCAATTTGGTCAAGATCTTGATATCAGAATCAGCTAAAACACCAATATTACCATCTGGGTTGGCAAATAACGAGTAGAAAACTAATGAAGTAAACCCAATAAATCCATTAATAAATTTACCAAGCCCACTGAAATGCAAAATCAACAATAAAATGACGATATTTTGTAAGGATAAAAAGGCAGATTCTCCAAATGTTGTAAATGCATTATCTTGTCTGAAATTGTATGCCGTGGTGATCAAATAACTAACAGTTTCCAATAAAATACTGACAAATGACAAACCTGCAACAGATCCACTCTTCAACACAGAAATGATTTGTGGTAATTTAATGATACCGGAAGAACCAACAATACCATAACTCAAAGTCTTGGAGATGAATTGATTGACAAAAACGGCTGAATCTGGAGAAAAGATATCCAGCTGAAGAATGATCTTGTCAAAGACTGGACGAGTGTATAAAGCACGACCATAGAACACAACTTGCTGTGGCAATAAGTGGGTGTATGGTCTCAAAACAGCCAACACTGGCTCAAGGACTGGTTGTAGATGGGCAATGGCTTCCATGGGTAAAATATTGAGGTGATGATTACTTGTAAGTTGTAAAATAATTAATCAGTGAGAAGAAAGAAAGACACACGTTATACACTAAAAAAGGTAAACAAAGGGTTACCCAGTTGACTATTTCAGTCTCAACTGTGAAGACTAAATGGACTAATGAGTCTACATAGTCTCATTAATTCAGACCACTAGACCCCAATTAGTCCCTCATTTTGGTGTCGAGAAAAAAAGGAATATCTGTTTAAATAGGAGGAGGCTGTTAAAGGATTAATCACAATTCACAAATAAAGAATACCAGCAAGAAGTGGCTTAAGTGAACGTGAAGCGATGTCTGGTAATCAATTCAATGGTGCTCAAACCTTTGGAGGGTATCCACAACAAATGGCTTCCTACAATCAATTCCAACCAACAGGTGTGAATGGATTACAGCCAACTGCTACAGGGTTTAATACAATAAACAATAATATTAATAGTATCGGTGGTGGTAATAATGTCAATTCTAAATATCCAGATGTTCAGTTATCATTCTTGACTCCACAAGACCAGGCAAAGTTCAAGAGTTTATTTGATAGTTCTACAAATGATGTTTCAATTTCTCCAGAAGCTGCTAAGTCAATCCTATTGAAATCAAATCTTTCACCACATCAATTGGCTAAAGTTTGGGAATTATCCGATCTGAACAAGTCTGGTGATTTATTGTTCCCTGAGTTTGCTTTGGCGTTGCATTTGTGTAACTATGTGTTGAGAGGTCAAGAATTACCTTATACTTTAGATCCAGCTTTAGAGAAAGAAGTTTCTGAATATGTTGATAAGATTAATTTCAGTATTCCTGATGAACCAACTTCAAATGTTGGTGGTGGTGCTAACGCTCCTAATCCTGGAATTCAAAGAACATACACCACGTCTGATATCATTGAATCGTCAACTTACAATCAACAACAGCAATTGCAACAACAATTTCAACCTCCATCGCAACAGCAACAACTTCCACAACAACAGCCACTACAACCATCTGCAACAGGTTTTTTGCAGCCAATTGCAACAGGTTACGGTTTCCAAACTCAACCCCAGCCACTACAAACAAGCCCTCAAAAATTTCCTGACAATAGTAATAATAGAATTGATGCATTGACCTCTCAAGCAACTGGGTTTCCAACTGCACCATCATCAGTCCCAGCACCTTCATTGAATTCTCAAGTGACTGGATTCAATAATACACAATTAAATAGACAACAAACTGGATACACGCCATTGAATCCACAGCAAACTGGTTTAATTCCAATTGGCCAACAACAACAACAACAACAACAGCAACCATCTCAACAGCCATTGCAACCAACTCAGCCTCTACAACCAACACAAGTAACTGGATTACAAGCTCAAGCTACAGGCCTTGTCCCATTACAAACTGGATCTGCTGCACCACCACCATTGAAGCATCAATTGACTGGTGGGTTGCCATTAAAACAACAACAAACTGGTTTAATCCCATTAACCACACAACAAACTGGTTCTTTACAGCCACAAATCACTGGTTTAGTCTCTCAGCAAACCGGTTCAGGATTATTAAAACAACAAGTTACAGGCTTAATTCCATTGAAACAACAACCAACTGGGTTGGTTCCATTACAAGGTCAAAAAACCGGTCCATTAGTTGCCCAGCCAACTGGCCCATTGATTCCAATCCCAACTGGTGGACAACCTTTAGTTTCTCAAAAGACTGGGTTTGGTGCTTTTGAACCATTAAGAGCACAAAAAACTGGGTTTGGGCAAAATAGTTTGTTTTTAACAAATCTTGTTCCTGTTGGACAGGTTGATGTTGCTAATAATGGTTTGCCTGTTAATTATATAAATGAAGGTATGACTGAACAAGAAAAACTATTATTCAAAAGAATCTTTGAAAACTATGATGTTGAAAAGAAGGGTTTGTTGAATGCTGATGTTTGTGCTGAAATTTTTAGAAAATCAGGGTTGAATAGAACAGATTTAGAATTGGTTTGGGATCTTGTTGCTAGACCAAACCAACCGCAATTGGATAAGGAATCATTTGGTATTGGGATGTGGTTGATTTATAAAAAATTGAATGGTTATGAATTACCAGAAACTTTGCCAGAGTTCTTAAAGCCTTCTAGTTCCAGAATTTTAGATGATGTCAAGAACAAGTTAATGTTAGGTACTAATGGTGTCAAGACATTGAAGAAGTCTAGTAATTCCAAACTAGATGGTTCTCGATTCAGAAACAATGATGATGAGATAGTTGTTAGTTCCTCAAGACATAGAAGAAGAAGAACTACTGCGGTAACTGATGATGACAACAAGAAGAATGGTGAAGATTCTTCATCCAAGCATAATAACTTGAGCATTGATGATTTGAAGAAATTGATTAAGGAAAAGAAGATTTTACTTGATGCTATGGATGCTACTAATGAAGATTGGAATTCCAAAGCAATTGATTTTGAAAAGGAGGATCTTAGAGAGATTGAGAGATTGAAAAATGAGATTAAGAGTTTACCAAATGTTAACGATAACTTTACAGATGCTTCTCAGAGCCAATCTTTAAAATCCAAATTCAATGCATTAACAGCTAGGGTTCCATTAATTATAAATGAAATTTCATCGACTGAAGATGCTATAACCAAATTGAAATTAGAATTGTTCAGAATCAAGAATCCGTCCACAATTGTTGGTACTGGACCAAATGGTGAAATAACTGATTCTGATCGTAAAAAGGCCAAAAGTAAGGCATTGCTTGCGATTAAAATGGCTAAATTGACTGGTAAACCAGTTGATCCAGAAATTTTGGCATTGACTGAAGATTCACATAAGTTGGATGAAGAGGTTGTTAAAATTCAACAAGAAAATAGAGTTAATCAGCAAAAGATTAAAGATGTTGAGAATTCTATTCAGGAAATTGCTGATAATGTGATGAAGAGTTTTAATGATGGTAAAGGTGATAACAATGGTGAGGATTATAAGAAGTGGGAACTAGGTGTTGGTGTTCAGCCTCAAGTACAGGAGTTTATCAAGAGTTTAAGAGTTGAAGCTATTTCTGAAAAGTTTGAAAGAACTCAATTGTCTTCAGCTCCGACGTTCTCTGGTACACCATCATTTACTGCACCTATTGCTGCACCAACACCAACACCAGCTCCAGCTCCAGCTCCAGCTCCAGGGCCTGTTTATAATTCAACACCAAAATCAGAACCAAAACCAGCCAGTGTTTTATCTTCATCAGCAAGCAGTCCATTATCTTCTAATTCATCGTTACCTACATTCAAGACAGCTGAAGAGAGAAAGGCATACATCAAGGAACAAGCCAGAAAGAAGATGCAAGAAAGAATGGCCAAGTTTGGTATTAGAAAGAGTTCAGGTACAGGCTCAGCACTAGGCTCTGCTTCTAGTTCTAGAGTTGTTACACCAGAACCTCAAGCTGCTTCTATTCAAAAGTCATACAATCCATTCCCAGTGTCTTCTTCGACTCCACTGTCTGCACCAGCACCGGCACCACAGCCATTGCAGTCATCTCCAGAGCCAGAACCACAACAAGAGCAGAATAACCCTAACGATTACTCTGAGTCTTCGTCTGATGACGATGACGAGGACATGGAAAGAATGGAGGCTATCATCAGACAGCGCAGACAAGAACGTCTTGAGCAGTTGCAGAGAGGTGAAACTGAAGAGTGAGGACTTGTAACTACTAAAATAAACTACAATATAAAATAAAATATACACTAGTTCATAATGATAATGATAATCATAATCATAATCATAATCATAATAACAGCATTCTATTCCGCACAGAATATAGATCCATTCATATTCATACATTAGACCAATCACCTTCTTTAACCTTTCAAGTTACGCGAAAATGGTTTATAAAACGAGAAGAAAACACGCGTCCACCAAACAACAACAACAACACTAACTAACTAACAAGACAGGAAGACTGAATAAATAATGGCTTCACACTCCAGACTGCTGCTGTTGATCATCGGTGTTGCGTTCCACGCGTTCTACTTGTGGTCCATCTTTGACATCTACTTTGTCAGTCCTTTGGTGCACGGTATGCAACCACACAAAAGTACACCAGCTCCACCAGCTAAGAGACTGTTCTTGATCGTGGGTGACGGGTTGAGGGCTGACACAACATTCGATAACATTACCCATCCAACAACGGGCAAGCAGGGCCATTTGGCCCCATACTTGAGAAATATCGTGTTGAACGAAGGGTCCTGGGGTATCTCCCATACAAGAATGCCAACAGAGTCAAGACCAGGTCACGTCGCCATGATTGCTGGCTTTTATGAAGATGTCAGTGCTGTCACTAAAGGTTGGAAAGAAAACCCTGTGGATTTTGATAGTGTCTTGAATCAAACTAAACACACTTGGTCATTCGGTTCTCCAGATATTTTACCAATGTTTGCTCAAGGTGCTTCTGATGAAAATAGAATCGAAACTTGGATGTATGGTCATGAATTTGAAGATTTCACACAGTCCTCAATTGAGCTGGATGCATTCGTCTTCAGACATGTTGATGACTTATTTGCTAATGCTACAACTGACTCTGCATTGAACGAGGCATTGCACCAAGATCAAATTGTCTTCTTTCTGCACTTGTTGGGTTGTGACACTGCTGGGCATAGTTATAGACCTTATTCTGCTGAATACTATGACAACACCATCTATATCGATCAACAGATTGAAAAACTGGTTGATAAAGTTGAGGAGTTTTATAACCATGATGGTCAAACCTCTTTTATCTTCACTGCTGATCATGGGATGAGTGCATTTGGTTCTCATGGTGATGGCCATCCAAACAATACAAGAACTCCTCTTGTTGCATGGGGTGCTGGTGTTAACAAACCTGTTATTAATGAAACTCCAATCTTTGACAACTACACCGAAAACTGGAACTTGTCCACAGTCAAGAGAAATGATGTTAAACAAGCTGATATTGCTTCATTGATGTCCTATTTGATTGGTGTTAATTATCCAGTCAATTCCGTTGGTGAATTACCATTGCCATTCATTAATAATACTGAATCTGCAAAATTACACTCTTTATACCAAAATGCACTAACCATTGTGGAACAATACCTAGTTAAAGAAGAAGAAATGAAACAATCCCAATTTTTCTTTAAGCAATATCCAGCATTCACTAAAAAACCTTTGCAAGAGTATAAAAATGAAATTGAATTATTGATTGACCAAGCTACATCTGGTGATGCTACTGAACAAGAAGCAATTGCTAAAGTTGAAAACTTGATGAAAACCACATTGGATGGTTTGTACTATTTGACTACGTACAATTGGCTATTATTAAGAACAATTGTCACTCTAGGTTTTATCGGTTGGATTACTTATTCTTTCATCATTTTTTTGCAGCTATTCATTCTATCCAAACCAATTATAACATCAACCACTGTGTTAAACTTGTCAGTGTTTTCTGCAATTGGCTTGGTTTTTAACTACATCTTGTTTTACCAAAGATCTCCATTCAATTATTACATGTATTTGGCATTCCCAATTTTCTTTTGGAGTACAATTGTCACAAATTCTGAAGTGTTGCAAGTTGGTTTACAAGAATTCTTTAAAGGGTTGAGCAATATCAAGAGAATCTCAATTGGATTAAGTATTGTTCTTGTTTTTGAAGGTATTGTTTATGGCTTTTTTGAAAGATGGATTTTCTCTTTAATGTTTTTGATCTTGGGTGTTTATCCTTCTCTATTACTAAACTTATCTTCAATCTCTTGGTTTGAAATTATTGCTTGGGCTGTCACATGTATCGGTATGAGTACATACACTTTGTTCGATGCTGTCAAGATTGAGGATTTGAAACAAATTAACATTGCTGGTGTTGGTATTGGATTGTTTGGTGTCATTAGTTATTTCTTGATCATTGTGGAACAAAAGAAAACCCCAAAAACTTTCAAGCCATTAAGCCAATATACTAAAAATTTAATTGCAATTCAAATTGCATTATGCTTTTTAATGCTAGTTACTACAAACATTTCTGTCACTTCTTTACAAGCAAGAGCTGGGTTACCACCACAAGCACAAGCAATGGGGTGGTTGATTTTTTTCGGCTCATTGTTTGTCGTGCCATTCTTCCATTACTTGAGCCCACACAATGACTATAGAATCAGATTATTGATTATTTACTTGACATTTGCACCATCATTTATCATCTTAACCATTTCATTTGAAGCATTGTTCTACTTAAACTTTTCTGTGTTGTTGTTGCAATGGATAAATATTGAAACAAAGTACTACAGTGAAACCACAACAAAACTGAAAACTGAAAAGCATCTACACAACTATTCTCAATTGTTAAGAGTTGCAATCATTGGGTTCTTGTTCTTACAAGTTTCATTTTTCGGTACGGGTAATGTTGCTAGTATCTCATCTTTCTCATTGGATTCAGTTTACAGATTAATGCCAGTGTTTGATCCATTCCCAATGGGGGCACTTTTGATGGTGAAATTAATCATTCCATACGTGTTGTTATCAACTGCATTGGGTGTTTTAAATGTGAAATTGGGTATTAAACCATATGCCATTTCAACATTGATCATCTCAACAAGTGACATTTTGAGTTTGAACTTCTTCTACTTGTTAAAAACTGAAGGTAGTTGGTTGGATATTGGTGTCACTATTTCGAACTACTGTCTAGCTATTTTATCCAGTTTGTTCATGTTGATTTTGGAACTTATTAGCCACATTTTGTTGAAGAATGTTGAATACCCAGAAGAAATCGCACAAAAGCTGGCTGCATCCAAGAAGAGTGATTAGTTGCTTCTTGGGTACCTGTATAATAGATCAATAAACCAGTATGTATGTAATATTAATCTAGAATGTTCAGTAATTCCAAGGCATAGAGTAAACCCGGATATAACAGGAAATACATCGGCATTGATCTACTTATCACCGCCCGAAGTCTTTGTTATCTTTTAGTCCCCCGAAAAAGCTGTGGATTCAAAGTTTGATAAAAGCAAAAAAATGGAAAACATAACAATCAGCAACAGTTTCATACACATACACACACATACATATATACACAGTAAATTGCAATACAGTATATTTTACTAGCCTATTGATTTGATTGCTTATTATTGGAGAGTATAGACTTTGCCAAGTTACCTTTTGATTGTTGGCCAGAGGAGAGGAGACACAGGATGAGTGGTTCAGGTGAGGCTGATGAAACAACCCCTATGTTACTAGATAGAGATACAGACGTTATCATCGAACAAGCTGCTGTTGATCTGTTTGAGTCTGCTATTAGTGACAATGACCATGAAGATGACAATGAAGAAATACGATGGTTGAGAGAGGAGAGACTCAATCATAAAAACGTACATTGGCTACAAAAGCCAACTGTGGGTTTGCTTTGCTTCTCACTATTGTTATACTTCATTTCGAGTGGAATCCCTATCAGTGCTAAAATAATGATGATATTGGAATTATCATGTCGCACACTGAAGCAAACAGGTGAAATTGAAATGTGTGAAGATCCACTTGTACAGAAATTCACTAGTGAGGTCTCGTCACAAATCATGCTTTATTCTGGGATCACTTCTGTCTTAGTTGCTGGGAGTGTGGGTTCTGCTAGTGATCGATTTGGTAGAAAATCCATCTTCATATTCTTTGGGATTGTTTCTGTGCTGGGAAAGCTCATTGGGGTATATTTTTTATATCCTGGTAGAATTTTCCATAAATGGGGTCTTATCACTGCTGCTGTTATTGAAAATTTGAGTGGTGGTGCACCTGTGTTACTGGGTGTTGCAAATAGTTATGTCACTGATATTGTCGAAGCCCATACCAGAGCTATTTATATGGGGTTTGTGTTTGGTACCCTTTATGCAGGCATGGCGCTTGGTCCCCTGTTTGGTAGTTTCTTGTTCAGACTCACAGGTGCTAACCTGTACTTGTTATATGCTGATGTAATATTCAATTGTATCTATGTTCTGATTGTCATATTCTTAATCAAAGAATCAAGATCTGCAAAACTAAGATCAAAATCACAGAGCATGCATTTGCAAAGACGTGCAAGTTTTGCATCTATAGCTTCTAACACAAACTCAATTGGTGGTAATGTTACAGGTGCTTATAGTTTTAGAATGTTCCTGTTAAAAACTAAAGCTGTTTTCACGCCATTGAAACTGTTGTGGATTCCAAGACATCCAATTTCAGGATACAGACCAAGAATTAATGTGTTTTTACTAACTACATTAGAAGCGTTATTGATGCTAACTGCAGTGTCTTTAGGACCAGTACTGATCCTATATACTACATTTGCCTTCAACTGGACCTCAGAAACTATTGGTTACTTTATTTCCACTTTGGGTGCATGTAAATCCATCTGTATGTATTTGATTGCCCCAGCCGTTTTACATTTCTTACACAAAAGATTCCAAGTACATGCTAAGGAGGTTGATTATGTTGATTTCACAAATATGCTATTTGCAATGATTTGTGATTCCATTGGTGTTGTTGTACTAATTTATGCTAAACATGGTGGTTTAGTGTTTCTGTCTGTTGTGTTGTCATCATTTGGTTCCTTAGCTGGTCCAACCATCCATTCAAGTATTGTCAAATACGTTCCTGAAAATAGCACCGGTGAGATTTTTGGTTCATTGGCATTGCTAAAGAATTTGATCACTTGTGTTGGTCCACCGATCGCTTTATTTATATATGCACAAAGTGTCAGTACTTTGCCAAAATTGAGTTTTGTCGTGATTCTAATATTGATGCTAGTGTCTATTGCACTAATATTCATGCTAAGAGTTGTGAAAAGGGGTCCTGTGACATTGGCAAGAATGAACTCTTCAAGTTCCATTGCAAGCACTGTTGATTCTGGCGTTTCTGGTTACAGCTTTGGTACTGATACAAACAACGATACCACGAGTGAAGTTAATATTCCAAGACCTGTTGCTATGTCCATTAGCAGATCACAAAGTTTTGTTTCAAGTCCAAGACGACCAGTTCTATAGCAGTAAGGGAAGCTCATAAATTATTTTTTATAATACATTGATACACTGAACAGAGTTTTTTTTTTTTACAGTCAACACGAAGTAGTTAGAAATTAGAATGTCAAAGACTTCTGTAGTTTGATTTGCACCGGCTTGTTAAGACAAAGGCACTGATCCAAATATTCATAAATGTAGTTGTGATAAATCATTGAAAAACATGCGATTTGTTGATAACTTCACCTTTCTTTGGAAAACATTAAGGTGCCGTCATATAAAAGCAGTCCTAAAATGTAATACATTCTACAGTCTACTGAATATCAAAATAAAGTATAGCTTTTAAAAATATTATGATTAATGATCAATTATAAAGATGTCACCCATGACCCGAAGAAACCCTGGTGCCAAATTATCAAAGAAGAAAATAAACTCATGATGAAAAACTTGTAAACTTATATAGATGGTTAAAACCATATCCCACTATCCCAAATTTGTTTTTAAATGTCGCTGAAAGTAAGCAATTAATGAAATTCATATCAATAGAACAGCAACAACAGCAATTAGACCGGCTGAGGCAGCACCCAATTTAGCACCATTACCTTCTTGAATAGTAATGGAAGCTGATGAAGAAAATGGTAAAAGAGATGTGGTAACGGTGGAGTTTGACAATGGTATAGTACTATTTGGAGAAGTACCATTTGAAGTTGGAGCTAGTGTAATGATTGGACCAACAGCAGATGAAGAACTATTAGCAGCAATTGGATAATCTGAAAATGTCACAGAAGCTCCCTTGGAAGAAATTGGTTTTAAGACAAATGGATCACCTTTGGAACCAGCATATAAATCTTTAGTAGTAGGATCAACAGAAAAGGATTGTGAACCATTGTAAGCCAAATAACCACTTTTAATAGAAAAGTTTTCAGAACCTGTGGTATCTGGAGAAACTGAACCGTCCGTATGAACTAAAGCGTATTTACCATCAGTCAACTTCAGCTTACCGTCATCAGTGACAACTGCAGTAAGCCCCTCACCACCAACAGTTAAAGCTTTAGATGTCTCTGTGATGGAAGATAAGTGCCATTGAGAACCAGATCTGATTACCAATAAACCAAAAGGATCAGAGTCAGCAAGAGCAACAGAAGATATAGAAGCAACAGCTAGAGCAAAAAAGGTTTGAAATTGCATTGTAATAGTTCTAGTGAAAGTGTATGTTTTGTGAAAGTGAATTAATATAAAAATATTTTTAATAATTATTATAAGTAGTGTTTTAAACTTTGGATATTAACAAATAGTCGAAGAAAGGAAAAAGCATAGGATCTTTTTGTTCCTTTATACACTTTTTTGAGAAGTCAGGCCGGTTGGATCAAATAAAAACAAGGTTTACATTGATGGTTTGATCCCCTTGCCTTGCAACTAAGCCAGCATCTTCATCAAATAAAATGTTGATTCTGATCCTGAATTCTTTTGTTTAAACTGTATAAACTTGCAAAGTGGCTTGCAGCAAAACAAAAAAATATGCATGTGCATGCATGTTGTGCATAAATAAAGCTGACAAGTTGACCCGGTTAGGAAACCACCCAGCCTTAAATCAGATTATAGTGGAGAATCTGAGATCATGATGGCCATGATGAGCATCGAGGGCTTGCATTCTAGGTAAAAAGTTAAAACGTTGAACCTTCAACTGGGGTGAGGCTGTACTGAACTGTCAACAGGCCTACTTTGAATTATCTGATTCAGAATTCTTACCCAATTAATATCCTCATCATGATGTCATCAAGTTTTTTTGATGCCGCTTTTAGCACCGAACAAGTACGTTCTTCCCGTCCAACATTAGAATGAGCATTAACCATATTGAATATTTCATAACACTTTTGGGTCTATATGCAGATATTTTGACACATGCACATTGTAAATTGTACCATTTGATTTGAAATCAAATTTCAATCTTCCACAGTCCACTGTCACTCTGCCACCATCTCTTCGGATTGATCATATTCAAGATAACTATCAAACGGATATATGCAGGAGTTTACAGGATCCAACGGATTTTGACTAATATCTTTATATCACATACAACCCACTGTATTAGTAATTGGCATGTACATTCATGGAAATGTTACATGTATATATGACACTTGTTCGTTATCACAGATATCTATATAAACAGCACATTCAACCTGTTATGTTTTGCTTTGATGAGAAGTTATTTGGTATTCAATTTAATAAAGAATAGAAACATTAACAAACTTTTAAAACAAACTTCACAAATATGGGTCTAGTCTATTTTATTACTGGTGGTAACCGTGGTATTGGTTTCCAACTTGTCAAGTTACTATCTCAAGATTCCTCCAATAAAGTCATCGCTAGTGCTCGTGATGTTTCTGGTGCTACTGAACTAAAGGCATTGCAATCAGAATCTGAACGTAATATTGAAATTGTTACTCTTGATGTCGCTGATTCCAATTCTATTGATAAGTTGGATGCTC
>JAJLVX010000526.1:0-19463 GCA_030564525.1 Liangdongia berthetii | reverse complement strand
CTTATTTTTTAAAGGATTTTGGTTTTAAATCAGTTGGAAATGCCATTCAATTAGTTTCAGATTATAACGAAGAACTAGCATACAAACACTTTAATAATTTCAATTATGCCCCTCATCTAGGGGTATTTGTTGCTGCTGGTAAAGAGGAAGTAGTGATAGGTCTCATCAAGAATTTGATTAAAGATGTTGAAAAGGGAGAAACTGAATTCAAAACTGGTGTCAACAAGCTTTCATTTAAAGATGTTAATAACGCCGTGTTTACAAGTGATGAAAAACATATAATCCTATCAGTTGGAAAGTCATTACATATATCTTCAGGAAATATTCAAAATTTGACAGTGAATAACTTTAAACCTGTTTCTTTTGGAGAAGATGTCGATTATATCATCCCATCGCCAGTCAATAGTAAACTATTAGCAGTGTTAGATTCCACTGGTGAGTTATATCTTGTAACTATCAGTGAAGCTTCTGTTGTTTCAATTGATTCATTGGCCAAAGATGTTTTGTCATTCAGTTGGTCACCAAAGGGGAAACAAATCGCAGTTGGTAAGAACACTGGTGAGATTCAACAGATCAAGTTAACAGGCGAGGTTAAAGTCACCATTGATCGTACTGAAGATTTGAAGGAAGATAATTTTCTACCGTTATCAATTGTTTGGATATCATCTACCAAATTTTTTGCAGTATATGGTGAAGAACAAACACCATCAGAACAAGATGATATGCAATCATATGATTTTAAAACTTTTATTATTACCCATACTAAGGATTCAAATGAATTTGCTGAAAATTTTGATGCAATTCCAGCATTTGGTACAATCCTTAGAAAACCAACCGTTTATTCATCTACACTACACAATTTATCCTCATCATTACCAACCTTGTCTTTGTTTGCATCATCAACATCCGTTGACATTTCCGCCATTACAGAAACTAGCTTATTGACACCAGATGATGATTCACAAAGAGCATGTTTGCCATTGAATGGTGAAACAGGTAATGATATTAATTCTATTGGTTTGATTGTTGATACAAGAACAAAACAAGAGATTAGTGAACCATGTCCTGGGGTTTCTTCAGCCGAGTGGTTACCATCCATTTGGACCCTTGGTAACGATGGTAAGGCTTTAGGCTGGTATATTTTCCATGTTCATGATTTACAAGAGAAATCATTTAAAGCTGATGGGGTTCAAGCTTTTGAAGATCAGTTGTTTGAAGCTGCAAATACTACAGAAACAACTACCACAGCAACTTCAAAACCAACTCCAGCCACATCTTCAACCACTGACAACTTGACAAATTCATTTGGTGGGTTTGGTTTGAATACTGAACCTAAAGAATCAAAACCCCACTTTTCTTTTGGAAGTACCAATTCTACACAAGAACCATTCTCATTTGACAAAGAAAAGACAGAACCCAAACCATTTTCATTTGGAAGCACTACATCTGAAGCCAAGCCATTCTCATCTGGCAAAGAAAAGACAGAGTCTAAACCATTTTCATTTGGAAGCACTACATCTGAAGCCAAGCCATTCTCATTTGGCAAAGAAAAGACAGAGTCTAAACCATTCTCATTTGGAAGCACTACATCTGAAGCCAAGCCATTCTTATCTGGCAAAGAAAAGACAGAGTCTCAACCATTCTCATTTGGAAGCACTACATCTGAAGCCAAACCATTTTCATTTGGAAGTACTGCATCCGAATCCAAGCCATTCAGTTTTGGACCAACTACAACAGAGAAAAAACAAGAAGAGAATCCATTTGGATCATCTTCATTTGGAAAAACATCTTTTGGCTCCACAACTACAACATCAGCACCTTTCGGTTCTACAACTTCAAGTAAACCAAGTTTTGGTTCATCTGGGTTCGGTAACAGCAGTTCAACCGAATCTCCATTTGCAAGTCTCAATAACAAGAAAGATAATTCAAAGCCAGTGTTTGGTTCTTCTGCATTCGGTGGAAACACTTCAAAGGAATCGCCATTTGCTAGTGTAAACTCAAATTCAGGCAATAAATCTTTGTTTGGATCATCAGGATTTGGTACCAGCACTTCTACTGAATCACCTTTTGGTACTATAGGCAAGAAAACGGATGCTGTCCCTGCATTTGGTTCTTCAGGATTTGGCGCAGCTAGTTCTACTGAATCACCTTTTGGTACTATAGGTAAGAAAACGGAAGGCGGTGCTACTTCTGCTTTTGGATCATCTGGGTTTGGAGGTGCTAGTGCTTCTAATGACTCACCATTTAGTACACTAGGAAAGAAAGTAGATGCAGCTTCTATTTTTGGATCTTCTGGTGCTGGTACTGGTTCTACTGAATCTCCATTTAGCACTTTATCTACCAAAAAATCAGATGAGAAGTCAACATTCTCTTTTGGTTCCACCACTTCAACAAAACCTTCATTATTTTCTAATCCAACATCTGCATCATCGGATGACAAGCCTACATTTGAAAGCAAACCAGCATTTAGCTTTGGTGCGACTGAAAAGAAGGAAACTGATACAAAACCATTATTTGGTGCTTCTACAGATTCTAAACCATCATTTGGTGCAACTAAAGAAACCAATCCAGTATTTGGTACGACTACAGAGGCAAAACCTACATTCAGCTTTGGAAAATCAGAATCCAAAACAGCATTTGGATCCAATAATACATCAACAACTCCAGCATTTGGTTCATCAGGGTTTGGATCCTCTGGATTTGGTGGTGCAGCTGCAACTAATAATAATTTACCAGCATTTGGTACATCTTCATTTGGCTCAAAGCCAGTATTCGGTTCAACTACACAAACTACTTCATCTGCATCTACTAATACATTCTCAGTTCCAGCATCTGGTGGGTTTGCTAATTTTGCTAATAAATCACCATTTGATTCTTTGAATTCCAAGAATGACATTTTTGGTGGTGATGATACTAAGAATGATTCTCCATTTGCATCTTTAAATACAAACACTGAATCACCATTTGCATCTTTTGGCAAAAAGGACCAATCTAAAGAAGAATCACCATTTGCCGCATTCAAGAAGGATGAGAACAAACCACCATTTGCTAAGATATTGAATGATACAAAGAGCCCTGTTTCAGAGACTAAACCATTTTCCTTTGCTGGATTCAACAAGGTCACACAAGAGGAACATGGAGAATCTGAGCTGGAATCTGAATTAGAAAAAGATAAAGAGGAGGACTCTGATTTAGAAGGGTTGGGTAATGAAACTGCAAACTTTGAAGAGCCTTCGAAAGTTTCAGACGAAGACACAAATGAAGATGAAGAAGAGGAAGAAAAACCACAGGAAGCAGAAGCAGAGGAAGCAGAGGAAGCAGAGGAAGAACTGGAAGAAGAAATTCCACCTATTCCACAAGATGATTCCGATTTGTTATCAGATTTGAAAGAGAGTGCACAAGAAGATGATGAAGAAGAAGAGAAGATCGAGGAACTTGGAAAGGACGTGCCTTTTGATGAAGAAACAAAAAATGAAAGAGTTGAAGAAGTTGAAGAAGTTGAAGAAGTTGAAGAAGCTGAAGAGGCCGAAGAACAGGAAAGAGAAAACGTTTCTGACATTTCGGGGTCAGTTGAGACAGCTGAAGAAGATGAGGAACAAGACGGGTTTGAAGCTGACTTCACTAAGGGTGTTGATTTGAACGATAAACCAGAAGAAGATACCTCTGAGTTGAGAGAAGAGTTTGAAAATGTGAATATTAATGACAGAGAAAGTGCTTCTGCTGAGACACCAACAACTGAGGATGACCAAAGCACACCAAAGAAAACAGCGGATGCTTCCACAACTACTAGAAAAGAAACAAAAGAAACATCTATCCAAACAGATGAAGGGGCACAATATTCAAACTCAGAAACCCAAACGGATCCTGTTGTGAGAAAATCCATTGCTCTTCAGACATTTGAAGATGATGAAGTTTATTTTGGTTCATTCCATATTCCACCTGGAGTTCCACCATATGTTCATCTATCAGACATCAAATACCCTCACTTATCACAGAATGAAGGGTTGAAGGAATTGGAAAAGATATACTACAGTACCCAAGCTGAAATTGATATTGTTGAAACAAACTGTCGCAACTTGGGATTATTTTTGGATGAACATTTGAAACAAGAACCAGTTCATTCAGAAGCTTCATTAGATGTACCAAGACAATGGAGATTGAATGAATCATCTCAAATTTCAAGAATAATTTCTGAAAAGAGTGATGCTGTTGCTGTTCTACGTGCCAATGTTGAGTCTCAATACAAAGCTATAGGAGATGTCAAAGAACAATTGAAAAAATTGGATAAGGAACGCACCAGAATTATTGAGAAGACTCTTGTGATTGAGAAGAACAGTGATCCAATTGCTCTGAAGGCTAGAGAATTACCATATGAATTTATTTTGCTACAAGATCAAATTAGAAAGATCAGTTCATCAGTGATTCAAAAATTGAGAGATGCAGAGAAAAATTTGTTACAATTAAAGAGTAGTGCCAATGTTTATTTGAACCCACCAACACCAACAGTGATGCAAAGTGTCATAAATTACATGAACACTGTCACTTTAGAAAAAGCTGCTGATACCAAGAAATTAAGTGAAGAGATTTCTCAAATGAATGCTAATCATGAAAAGATTTTGGCCAGTTTATATGCAAACAAGACTGAAACATTTTTAGATGAGAGTTTAAGAAATAAGAGTGCTTCCAAAATCAAGATCACTGATATGACTAAGAAGTTTAATTTGAAGAGATCATTAGCAAAGACGTTGAGAGCTAGATCAATTGAATAATAATAATATAATAGAAATATTAAGTTATATATAAAGTTGTATATTATCTATATTATAATGACGTAATTTGTTATTGTTACTATAACCAGGAGAAGCCAGTATGAATATTTCACTTTGCAACTTCGTTTAAAACCTTTTCAATTCTTTCTAGAAGCGAATCGTTTTCTTCTTTAGTACCAATAGTGATTCTCAAACCACCTTCACAACCAGGTTCAGTACCTCTAAATCTAACAACGACACCATTTGAGGTTGCCAATTTCAAATAAGCTTCCTTAGCAATTGGAGAAGAAGCTTTACCTTCATTGTCAACGATTTCAATCAATATGAAATTAGCATCCAACCCACCAATCAATCTACCAACATTCTTCAATTTTTGCAAACCTTGCCATAATCTTGATCTTTCATTGTTCAAAATAGCAACACGGCTTCTCATCAAGGCAACGTTTTCATCAGAAGTGGCTCTCAAGGCAACATCAGAGGTCAAAGTGGAAATGTTGTATGGTGCTTTCAAAGCGTTTAGAATACCAGCTAGACGCTTACTGGCATAGGTGATACCCAATCTGATGGCAGCCAACCCAAAGGACTTGGACAAGGTTTGCATCACCACCAAGTTTGGATACTTGTTGACCAGAGTGGCTAATGAAGAACCGATTGGTGCAAAGTCGACATAAGCTTCATCAGCAACAACCAACCCATTCCAGCTTTCCAAAGTTAGGATTTTTTCAATTAGCTTGAAGTCAATCAAAGTACCAGTTGGGTTACCTGGAGTGGTGATGTAGACGATCTTAATCTTCTCATCGGCCTTTAATTTTTCAATGATTTCATCTGGTTTGATTTGGAAAGTTTTAAAGTCTAAAAAGACCTTGACGATTTCAACATCGTTTATAGTTGCACAAACTGGATACATACCATAAGTTGGGGGACAAGTCAAGATTTTATCAACACCTGGACGAGCCACAGCTCTTATTAGTGCATCGATACTTTCATCAGAACCAACACCAAAACATAGGTTTTCCACAGTCAATTCTTGATCTTTTGTGATTGGGAATTTGTTTTCACTATTTCTGAACTTTGCAATTTTTGTTTTCAGTTCGACTTGGTGAGGGTCTGGATAACGGTGCAAGTCCAGCTGATCCTCGGCAGCAGATAGATCAGTAACTGCTGGGCCATGTGCGTTTTCATTTGCATCTAATAGAATACCTTCAGTGAAATCGCTATAAAACAAAGTGTTAGGATAGATAAACAATTGTAGACTCTAGAGTGTTAAAATATTGACTCACTCTCTTGCACAGTGGTATGGCTCCAAAGCCAAAATGTTTGGTCTGACTAGTGTATCAATGTTGAACATTGTTATGTATTATAATATTGATTTGAACAATGGATATATAATAGAATAGAATAGAATAGATAGTAATAGTCATCCTTCGAGGTTATCTCGATCAATGACTCAGGACGACCGCGCCGAAATGGCAGAAGCCAGTAAGAGAAGACCAAAAGAAGTAGAAGTAGAAGTCAAGTAAATATTGCGAATTCAAAAGAGATGATTGGATATTTAGAATTATTGAAATGCAGGGAATCGAATAGTGTTATTTCCATATCAATTGTATACATTTCGGATTTTGGTGGAGTTTAATTTTTTTCCACGGATGCTCGCAGCATGATTGGCTTTGAGTGACTCTTAAAATTACAAATATGAATTTAAAGAACATAAATATATTTAAGTATAGAACAACGTATTTATATTTTCTATGCTTTCAATTTCTTTATACTATTAGAATTTAGATCTATAGTAACAATATCACTGCATAGTTGATTATAAGAGATGGTGTTCAAGTGTTCTTTAGACAAATACACTGGTCGCTATGTGCCAAAGTCTATTGTGCCAAAATTACCAAAACCAATTGCAAGGTTTCTTGGTCATCATAAGCCAATAATAGACCCACTACCAGATTATCTATTATGGATTGATATCTTCATTGGTTCATTTGTTGGTATTCTCACGATTGAAGGGATCTTCATGAATAACAATTCGCCTGTTTTTGCTAGACACAACGCTCCAACAATCATCGCGAGTTATGGAGCCACGACGATTCTTGCATTCAATGCCATTCAAGCACCATTAGCACAACCAAGAAACATTCTATTTGGTCATTTTGTTTCATCGTTAATTGGAGTTTGCATACAAAAGCTATTTTCTCTTTCACAAGCTGGTCAAGACCATTATTACGTTGCCGGTGCTCTTAGTGTTGCACTTGCAAGCGTTGCAATGACAATGCTGAACTGCGTGCATCCTCCAAGTGGTGCTAGTGCATTGATGCCATCCGTGGATGCACATATTCGTTCTATGAGTTGGTGGTACTTGCCAGTTCAGATCATTAGCAGTGTTGTGATCATTGGAGTTGCATGTATTACAGATAATGTGTTTAGAAGTTTCCCACAATATTGGTGGATTGCCGGTAAACCTGGAGCAGCATCAGCACCAGCAGTACCTTCGATACCAGAACCTGTTACAATCACCATTACCGGGGACTGTGTCAAGCTTCCAGATGGTGTATATTTAACTGAGCAACAAAGTGAAGTGTTACAAAAGCTACAGTTTCAACTACAACAGAATGCTGTCCCAGTGATTACTGAGGAGACGGTGATATCTGACGACAGAAAGAAAACAAATGGGTACTCGAATGTCTAGTACTTGAGGTCTGAGGAGCACTGTCTTCGTAGTATTTAGTATTTATGATAAACATGATTTATGTACGTGATTGATATATGTACGCACGGAATTAACAGACGTGAGGGACTTAAGCGGGCACGAGTAGTTGATGGGAAAGTAGGTAAAAAACTTAGCCATCTATTTACTGGACTCTGGACTCTGGTGTATTAATATACTTACCGTGAGTTAGCGGAGTATATACTATATATATTATAGACTTAGTATATAACATCACTATAGCCTATACCTGTGTTCACGTTGTTCATAAGTTTGATGGTGGTGAAACGATTCAGCTTCTCGTTGGATGCTCTTACTGAAAAGTACATCCCAAAATCAATTGTACCCAAACTACCAAAACCAATAGCACGGTTTCTAGGCCACCATGAGCCATTGCTAGAACCTTTACCCGAATGGATAGTTTGCCTGGACATCTTTATTGGTTCATTTGTCGGTGTTTTATGCGTTGAAGGTATATTCAAAGATAACGACTCGCCAGTGTTTGCAAGACATCATGCTCCATTAATCATTGCCAGTTTTGGTGCCACGACGATATTAGCATTCAACGCCAATAAAGGTGAATTAGCACAACCGAGAAACATTTTATTTGGACACATGATGAGCTCGTTAATTGGTCTTTGTTACCAAAAGCTGTTTTCTCTATCACAGGCTGGTCGAGACCATTATTATGTTGCTGGAGCCCTGGGTGTTGCAACGTCGAGTCTTGCCATGTCATTTTTGAACTGTGTTCATCCACCTAGTGGTGCTGGTGCAATATTACCTTCAGCTTCTGAAGAAATCAGAATGATGGGGTGGTGGTATTTACCAGCCCAGTTGATTAGTAGTGTTGTGATGATTGGTGTGGCATGTCTCACTAACAATATCTTTAGACATTATCCCGTGTATTGGTGGATTGCAGATGAAGTTCATGAAAAATCTGAATCTAATTGTATTGTTATAACACCAACCTCCATTAAACTTTCAGATGATATTCAACTTACTCAAGAAGAAACCAAAATATTGGAAAACTTTCAATTTAAATTACAAAAAGCTGAAATTGCATAATAATAACCCCATACTTATAGAATACTCTAGATTTTCCAATTAGCATTACATTACTTTTAATATTCACCATTTTTTTTATACAGCAGATAAATCATCATTTAATCTCACAAACTTTGGCAATTTTGTAGCATCAGCAGTTAAAACGGCATCAAAACATTCTATAAACTCCAAATCAGAATCACCTTTCCCACCAGCATACTTGTCATACTCATCAAACACCCCTGTTATGGACCAGCCTTGTAGTAATTTTCTCATTATTCCAACAAGCACACCGACTCTATGCTTCCCCTTATTCGAATGCATCAATATGGGATAATTGTCAACGTTCAAAACCAGTTGCAAGGCCTCAACAATGGCCTTTGGATCGTTCATGATAAAAGGCTCGCTGGCTGACTCCATGTGTATGTACTTGAGGTCGATTCCTTCTTGCTTCAAAAACTCAATGTATTCCAAATTGTCCTCTTTATCCCCCAAGTAGATGACTGTTTTCAAGTGCAGTCTCCTTAGGAAGTCGTAGTTTATCGGCACGGGGTGGCCTGAGCGATATATACTGTCCTCGACAACAGCGAAGTTCAATGGGGGCACGTATGTCACGTCTGTCGTCATGCTGGTTGTTGTGCAATTGTAATTGTGTTGTGCTGTTTATTTGATGATGTTGTTGATGTTGATGCGCTTCTAAAAAAATAAAAAATTGCTGCAGCCAAACAAAAGTTGATAATTGATTAAAAGTTCAGTAAAGAAGAAAAATGGATGAATCATGAGTCGAAGAACAGTTTAGTATCTAGACAACTGTACCAGTCTCGACTCTCAAGACTCATAGATGATAGAATAATACAATTTAAAGCTGGCTTTTGACACTACAAATGTACCGAAATTAGACATTATCATTAACAAATTATTATAGCTGCAGTATAAATCATTATAATTACAAACATTATAATAGATAAAAGAACAAAAAACGGCCTAAAGCTTGCTGAATTTTGAGAATTATCAATTAGTGATTGCTGTGCCTGTTCTAACGTCCTATTCGCAATTTCTTTCAAAACTGACTTCCAAAGAGTAGCTTCTTTGAACCAAAAACTAGGAGTAGTTATAAAAGTAAAAATGACATAGCAGATAGAAAACAACACCACAGTACGTCTCACATAGAAAACAATAGAAGATTTTGATTCATATTTTTTCAATAGACGAAAGAAGGCATGTTGAAGCATGAGCCAAAAGAAAGTTAGCTTACAACCCCATTCATATTGAAGAATTTGATCTGACAAAAATATAGAAAGCAACATTGGAACCAAAGCAAAAACAGTTGTTTTTGTCCACAACCATTTCATCGTGCCGTAATTTCTAGTGTTGGTCACATAGTGGATATTATGCTTGTTGTTGCTCATTTTTGGTTTAATCAAAATAATGAACTTGATGAACTATGATATTTAGACACTCTGTGACCAATGGCTCTAGTCTGAGTTCTCTTGACTCTCGAATCTTAAATTTTGATCAATGATGACTTTATTAATGCCGCTCATTAATGTTATTCTTATAAATAATTTAGTTTAACTTTTGACACAAACCATCTGGATCGGCTAAATGAATATCGGTTAAATGAAAAAAATGATTATATAATCTCCGCTTTAAATTTGAACTTTATTCAATTAATCTGTTATACTCTATAATCATATTGAATCAGATTGAATTATAAAAATGGAGAATGAGTTGGCAAAGGTTACAAGATCATTAGAGAAAGCCAAGTTCCAGTATGCTTTGGGGTCAGGCCAGGAGTGTAAGAAGTCAGCGTTCCAAATCGTCACAGCCATCAACAAACTACTTAAACAATCTCCACAACTTGAACATGTCCAACATTTGAAAGAGTTGGCAAAAGAAGCCATTGAGTTCTATCAGAAATGCACAGACAAGAATTACATGTCCTTCAATACCAAACTAACATGGCTGTCTTCAAGTGTCAACAAGGAATTCTATCCACCAATCATTACCCCAGGCGCAGCAATCTATGTTGAGGATGAACAACTTTTAAAAGAAGAAGAAGATCAACTACCATTATCACCAGCCCAGAGATCCCATTTGATCCAATGGATACGAATTGACAAACAAGATTGGTCGTTGGATGGCTTATCACACATTTATCAAGATAGTTTGCAAGATTGTTCCTTTGTCGCTTCGTTGATATCATTATCAAAAGTCATTCCAACCCAATTGCTCAGCATAATATCACCACATCATCAAACATCACAAAGATTTGGCGTCATATTGCATTTCAATGGTTGTCAAAGATTAGTACAGGTTGGCAACTCTTTACCTGAACTACAAGATCATTGCCTATACATCAAATCCACAACAAATAAAGATTTATTTTGGCCAGCTTTTATTGAAAAGGCATATCTAACTATCCAAGGGAATGGATATGATTCCAAAGGTTCAAACTTTGCTATCGATGCTTATTTTTTATCGGGTTGGTTACCAGATTTCATAATAACAAACACATTTGAAACTTCAGAACTTGATTCTTTATGGAATCAATTATACCAAAACTTTCAAATTAAGAAGATTGTTTTAGGGGCTGGTACTGGTGCTTACTCAACCAAGTTTTATCCAAACCATGATTATTCTATTGTTAGTATGCAACAAGAGAACCAATCGGTGATTGTTAAGAACCCATGGAAGAAGAACAATCTTGAACTGTTGACATTTAAAGAACTATTTAATGTTTTTGATGTTTTATATATCAATTGGTCACCTGAAGATTTGATACATCAAAGTTTAAATTTAATTTACAAACCAACAACCAACAGCAATATTTTTTATAATTATCCTCAGTATAAATTGGAGAATATTGACACATTCACATCAGATTTCACCATTCTTCTAGAAAAGCATATTAATAACAAAAACAACACCCCGTTTAATAACGTTCTTGTGTTCAAGTCCAATGGTGAAAGACTTTTCACAAAACAGAACTCATTGATCCATAACACTGCAAATAACACAGGGTTTCATTATTCCAAATTCAAATTGACACCCGGTGAAGCTGTAACAGTTGTCATTGTATCAGACACAGAAGTATCACAAACATTTACATTGCACACATACTCCAAAGCACAATTCATATCCACAAAGGCTCAGAACAAGTACCCATATTTAACAACCATTGACTCAGAATGGGATGTTGAAAGCTGTGGTGGCAACTGGGCAAATCAAAGCTATGTCAATAATCCACAGTATCTCATTAAAGTCCCAGAATCAAACGAATACAGTACTGCAAAGACAACATTTGGTTTATTCACAACTGGTGATGCTTTGATCAACATGCAACTGTTTTGGGATGATGAGAATATCTATGCTCAAAAAACATCATTGATTCACTCCAAATACCAAGCAAATAGTAATATCATACAAGACATTGAATTGAAACCAGGAAGAAACTATAGACTAGTTGTATCGACATATGATCCGGATGTATGCACACCATTCAAGTTGTTGATCAATTCAAAGTTAAATCTCCAAATCTCCAAATTTTCCACTTCATTAGGTTTATTCACCAAAAAGTTTAAATTCAACTGGAAGAATAATAATAGGTTCAAGATCAACATTTCTGCAACAAGAAGAACAGTATTGAACATTCATTTATGGACAACAGGGGCATATGAAAATTACAGACCAAAGATAAGAAGCAGTGTTTTTTATTCCAATTCGAAACCAGTTAGAGTCAACACAGAGTTTGACGATTGTCTATATGGGATATGGGTTAAAAATGTCGAGATTGAGGCTGGTGATGTCATTATCTTGGTGGAGAGGTTTGAAGTTGGTGCTGATGATGTTTTGGTTGAGATTGGAAGCGATTATAATATTGAGATCAAAAGTTGATTAATTAACTTGATATCATTAATAATTTATATCCAGCTTCAATTCTGGAACGTGATAGTTCAACGAGTGCAATGTGCATATGCTTAATGCAACTACTATTTTCGTCAAATATAATCTTTTTCTATGGTAGTTCCCCGAAACCATGTAGCTGCGAACCCTCTCTCGTCTCTACTAGTGAGAAGATATCTCCAAATTAAAATAAAATCTCTCTAGCGGAGTCTGCACTATTTAAGAGTGTGAATTGTTCTTGGACTTCTTCAGCGTTACGACGTATAATTAATCATTAATTCTATAATTTATAATTATTAGCTGCTGGTACATTAACAATATGCAGCTGTTTAATGAAATTCTAACTCCAAGTGACTGTTATGCTATTTGGCAAAAAATCAAATCAAAATTATATCCAAACAAAGATTATAGAATCAATGTTAATATTGTCAGCTGCGCAGAACAAGAAGTATTACGCAGGTCCTTAATTGAGAAACTGGATAATAACCCAAAATTAAAGGATTCAGATAAAGAACCGCCAAGTTCTGAAATATCAAGAAAATATTTTGAAGCTTTAAAACTATCCGAAAAGCTGCCTCCACTAGGCCCAGGTCAATACAGATATGTACTTCATTGTTTGATTTTGCCAGGCTGCATCCTAATAGATGAACCCTTTGGAAATGAAGAGATCATCAAAGACTTGAATAATATGCCATCTTGGATTATGAAATATCTTTCGTTTTCTGAAAAGTATGGGATGGTTATTGAGGGTGATTATGATACTGGGAAATCGTGGAAACCCTCAGCTAAACCTCCAACAGCTATCAGTTATGGTCCAAATCATCACGATGGAAAAGTTCCAGGGCTTAGTTATTCATTAATGTTGTTACAACCGCAGTTTCCATTGAACGATTGTTATTCTGTTCGTCTACGTTTCAGTGAGGATGAGATTTCTGGTATCTACAAAACATATTCTTTGAGTAGGGAGGAATTGTTCAAGCATGTAAAGCCTGGAATTTTAAGTCCAGACAAGTTTCAGGTATTAACTAGATGTGATTTGTGTTTATATCCTGAGAAGTTATGGGAAACTCCTGGCGTGCGGATGTATTATGAAGATGTTATAGTATATATGACTGGTTCTGATGTCAAGATGAAAATTGAGAGAAAAATCAAAGGAATAACATATATCCTAATGGGAAGAGCTACTGATCTAATTGCTTCTTGATTGATTTGGGATACGTTGAGTTATATATAATTCTCCTGTTGTATGACAACAGCTACGTCTAACAAATTTTGATGCAGCCATTCTCATAAAATCAAAGTCAAATTTTAACTAGTAGTACAAGACAACCATACCACGGTGACTGGTCCCTGGACCACTTGAGCAATGAGCTCATTGGACTAGTTTATGGAGAATGAAACTTCAAACTTCATTGTAAGTCATCAAACACGTTCTAACTCTCAAGAACTCTTTGAGTAGATTATAATAGCTTGGAATTCTTCATTTTCGATCCTGAGAAGCTAGGTGCTTCAAATATGGTTCAGACTTCAAGTAATTATAATAACATAAAGACACCAATAGTCACACCATAAACCATAATTAAAACCACGATTGCTTGCAGTTTTATAGCTGTTCAAATATTTAATACTTTCATTATCTCTGTAAGAAATTTTCAAAAGTAAACAAACTAAAAAATTGATCTCATCACCATTAAAGAAACAAAGAAACGAAACCAAGAAACAATGCATGAAAAGATCGTGAGAAAGCAAAGTTTGGTATCCAAAATAACTTCATATCCGTTTGATTTCCTACTTGAAGTGAACGAATGGAGAGAGTTAATTGATTGGGATAGTTATTCCTCGACCATTGCCCTACCAGTTGGTGCTTCTTTAACATTCCTCAACTTCTTTCTAAAGCTATGGCGAGACAACGTGAAAGTCGAAACCCCCAAGAATCAACATTTCCATTACGACTATTCATTGCTGAAAGACTCCAAGTATTTCCAACCACCAAAACAATCAACTTCTTTTACAATTCTATCAAATTTCATTGCAACATTACAATTATTTCTAATACTGATCAATTCAATCAACACATATTGCTTCTTATTTAGATCCAGAAAATATAGCATCTTCAACAAGAACCTGATCAATGTGATACAACCATCATCTGCACATAAGGTTGAACCTGGTGAACCAAGTTTATTAGAATGGTTATCAAGTAAATTACCATGGAATTATTCCGAAGAAGTTGACTATAAGCAACTCGATGCCTATTGGGAATTAGATATCTGGAACCCAGCCAAATTCAACACATATTTATTCATCTCCTTTTCACCATTGAACATTTTTTACTTGTTCTTCACTGATAATGCTTCATTCAAGAATTTGTTGTTTTTAATAATGACATCAGTGCTCTTGTATTTCATCATCGTCAAGAGATACATGGTCGTGGTCAATGATAAACAGATCTTATTTCAAGAAACAATGGACGAATACCAAAGAAAGTTTGTCAATCCAAAATTATCAGTCGCTAGGAAAGATGTGGCTGTTGATGCCACTAGAGGCCCATACGTTGATGCCCAAGTTCAGTACTTTTCACCAATAACAAGTGCAAAGATCTTTAAGCGTCATGATTATCATGGTAATGAAACAATAGAAAAGTTTGAGCAAGGTGAATTCACACCAATAAAGAAGACTAAACCTACTTCTCTAAGAAAATCTATCATATACAATACTCCAGTTAAGAAACCATTCAGTTATAATAGGTATTAATTAATAAACTTGTTCTAGTAATGATAATAACTATTACTAAAACAATAATAATATACACACAGCTTTTTCTTCTTTCTTTTTTGGTCACTAGTTGTAAAATTACACTTCTATATATGTTTTTTTTTCTTTACAAGTCATCCCAACCGAACAGCCAGTTATTGATCTTGCCCAATACCCCATTTTGTTGTGAAGCATTATGAACTGGTTGACGTAAAGAATATAAACCTTCATTTTGCTTATCCTTCTTGATAAAAATCTTGTCATCATTTTTCAGTTTTAGCTTTGAAGTCTTTTGGTTACCAGAAAAGTTCATCAGCCCATCAGATTGAATATCATTATCTCTGGCCAAGGAAATATCACTTTCGCCAATATTTTCAGTATTCTTTATAGAAATGGATGCAATGTTTTCAATAGCTTGCTTGGAGTATGGAACACAACCAATGATAGCACCATGGAAAACAGAGCCGCTTTCCTCTAAAGCTCTAATAGCCGATGCTCTGTTATCATAAGTCAATTTGACCCAACCATCACCGGTAAAAATTGGATATGTTTTGGAGTTCTTTTTGGCAAACAATGGATCTATTCTTGTAGCTTCAAAGTCCTCTAAAATGTTACCAAATTTGGCAAAGTGCTTAATAACATAATTTGCAATTGACTCAGGATAACCAAACACTAAAACAGCAGATTCACCATCTGATTGAGTTGTGATATTGTTAGAGTGTGTATTGTTTGAGTTGAGCACTGATTGCTGTTGTTGTTGTAATTGAGCTTGTGTCTTCAATGGAGTGAATTCTTGTTTCAGAAAATTATCTGGCAGAATATTGGTGTTATTGATATTCTGTGATCTTGATAGTATTGGAGTAGAATTGGCAGATTGAGCAAAAGATGTATCTTTCATGACAGAATCTTGACCTGCGATAGTACCATTTGCATTTGTCAACACGCTAATGTTACCATTAGTTTCATTCACTGCAATTTCGCTTTCATCTCTTCTCAAATCAGAAATGGTTCTAGTTGGTGGTAGTTCATCAGAAAAGGCATTTATATGGGACAATTGTTGATCATTTCTTCTGGTACCAAAAGTAATTGTATTAAAACCTGAGCTTGCATTGTTATTGGCAGGTTTTGCATTGGTCAAAAAAGAGGTATGAGAATCATTCTCAATATCAGCATAACTTTGTCTTTTCACAGCCTGGGATGGGACATTACGTCTCTTTGGGTTATTAAACCATGCTGGCTGAGACGATGATTGTTGTTGTGATTGTTGCAAACCTGCTTTAGTCTTTTGGTTGATAGTTGCCAATGATGGGTTTGGGGAGTCAAAACTCAAGTCAAATGATTGTGTGTGCTGTGGGGTTCTTCTAGTGGCAGTAGCGTATTTCTGAGTAGCACCAGCAAGACCAGCAGCACCAGACCCAACTTGTTTTGTTAAATCATCACTAGAGCGATCTGGATCAAAATTGTTCAGTTTTAACGAAGCGAATCTCGAGTCTTTCGGTTCAGCTTTGAAGATATCAAGATCCTTTTGATACTTGAAGCCAAATAGATCTTTAGTTGCCATCCTTGAACCTTTGGAAGATGAAGATCTCGATGCTGTTCAACCTGTAAATCCAGTCAACTCCAATAAGCAAAATTTCAATAAACAAAACAAAAACAAATCACCCGGACACACCAGAATTACGTAATCATGATCAAGATTTCTTCAGTGGCAAAAAGAAGAAGAAGAAGAACAACAACAACAATTGATTAAAGAAGCAATTGTTTATAGAAGAAGAGAGATGTCGTTGATTGAGGCAAGAACTGCTGCTGAGAAGAAGGACTATTCCACCGCGGAGTCATTGTACAAAAAGGTGATTGATACAAGGCCATCTGGTCATGATTTCTCGCATCAAGAGACTGCAATCTATGAATTAGGTGCCTTATACAAAGAACAAAACGAACCAAAGAGATTATTAGAATTCATCCCAGAAGCCAGATCACAAGTTGTCGGGTTTGCCAAATCTAAGGCAGCTAAAGTGATTCGTTACCTAATTGATTTGTTTGACGGTATCCCAGACTCTACAGATTTGCAAGTTGAAGCTTTAAAAGATTCAATTGAATGGTCAACCAAGGAAAAAAGAACTTTTTTGAGACAAGCATTGAACATCAGACTAGCAACTATATACTTTGAGAAGAAGCATGCTTACCATGATTCTTTACAGATCATCAACGGGTTGTTGAAGGAGTTTAAGAAATTGGATGACAAGTCCTCTTTAGTTGAAGTGCAATTACTAGAAGCTAAAGTTTATCACTCTTTGAGAAACTTGGCCAAGGCTAAGGCTGCATTGACATCTGCTAGAACATCTGCAAACTCCATCTACTGTCCAACTTTGATACAAGCTGATTTGGATAACATGAGCGGTGTTTTACATGCCGAAGACAAAGATTACAACACTGCTTATTCATACTTTTATGAATCTTTTGAAAGTTACAATTCTCAAAATGATGAAAAGAACTCTACAAAAGTTTTGAAGTATATGCTACTTTCCAAAATCATGTTGAATGCAATCACCGATGTCAAGCAGCTATTGACTTCCAAATCTGCTTCCAAATACCAATCAAAGGAAATTGATGCCATGAAGGCCATTGCAGATGCATATGCAAACAGATCTTTGAAGGAATTTGAAAATGCTTTATTGGTTTTTGGTAAAGAATTATCTGCCGACCCAATAATCAAAACACATTTTTCTGCACTATACGACACATTATTAGAACAAAACTTGATCAAGTTGATCGAACCTTACTCTGTTGTTGAGATTGAATACATTTCCAAGAACATAGGATTGGATGTTAAGCAAGTGGAAGGGAAGCTTTCTCAAATGATTTTGGATGGCGTGTTTTATGGTGTTTTGGACCAAGGTAATGGCTGGCTATATATTTACGATCAACCAAAGGAAGATGCCACTTATAGCTCTGGGTTGGAACTATTAAAGCATATGTCAAACGTTGTTGAATTGTTATACGAGAAAGCTGCTACTTTGAACTAGTTTAGATAATTGAAATGAACTACTTAGACTAATCACATTTGTAGTTCATTAATATTAAAAACATGGTTTTATTAAAAGGTAGTTTTTCTAATATGGTACAGATTCAAATTCATCAGCAGCCAATGCAGCACAATTAGCAACCAATTTCAAATATTCCTTTAATCTGCCACAAGCTTCAAACAACAAGTAAAACTTAGTGCTTTCACTTGCAACAAGGTTAGTTAATTCTAAAGCATACTTCAAGTAACTTGAATCAAAACTTCTGGCATCAACATAAATCTCATGCAAATGAATGATGAAAAATGGAATATATAACTCTCTCAAATTTTGAATAATGTCAACATCATAATTTGTAGTTGCTAATTCTGCAAATAATGTATTGATCAACTTGATCAAGTTTGAAGAAATGGAAATAACCAATTCACCAGACATGGCACTAGAAACACCAGTCTTTACTCTAGTTTCCCATCTTTCAATATCATTCAAACCAGAAACTAATGAGTCATATTGTAACATTTCTTCTCTTTCTTCATCACTAACAGGTTGTTCGACCAATGCACCGTAAGTTTCAGTATCACTTAACTTCAAGATTTGTTGAATAGAGTTTCGCTTTGCAAAGTATTGAACAGCTTTTGTCTTCCCAATCAATAAGAATCTTCTAAATAAACTGATTGTGGCATGAATGGCATCAGTATGCATGTTAGCCTCAATAAACCACTCAACACCTCTAATCAACTTTTCATCAATTTCATCAACATCTTGCATGGCAACCTTACCGTTTTGTAATTGCTTGGTGTAATGTTCTTCAGTGACTTCAAATGCCTTCTTCACAGTTTCTTTTAATATGTTTTCCAGTGGTAGTTTATATAATCTACTCAATTCCAATTGACTAGATCTCACATCTGCATCAAACAAGTCAACCAAAAAAGTTGAATAAGCAGCCATCGCTTCCTTTTCTGGTAAGAATGAAATATATAAAGGGATCAATTCATATTCACCATAAAGCCTTAGAAGCAAAATATATAACGTGATTAATTTAGAACAATCATTAATGTCAACAGACTTTGGATCAATTATAGACATGAATAAAGCCAAATGTGTGATAACTCTTAGGGTATATGGTTCATTCAACATTTCATTAGAATCTTCATAACACAATACAACGTTACCAACAAAACTTAAGGATGAATGAACAATTGAACTAATACTACTTGAAATAATTGAAGCAATCACAACACGTAGTGGATGACGACTTTC
>JAJLVX010000525.1:0-19646 GCA_030564525.1 Liangdongia berthetii | reverse complement strand
TTTTTGCATGATGTTTGTTGTTTGTTGACTTATAGGTTATACTCACCAAATTGTATGCTTCAAGAATCAATAATGGACTGTCGTGTAGTATACATAGTACATAATACTGTACAACAACCGAGAATTAAACCAGATATTTAGCCTATTTACAACCAACTTGGTCAACTTTTCAAAATTAAGTCATACTAACATACTAACACTTCAAGAGTCGCAAGCCTCGCTCAATCTCTTATATCTTATAATAAGCTAGTAGTTACTAGTAGTACCGTAGTACCTTCGAATCTCGATGATTTATGATATTTGCTCCATACAAATTGGTTTTAGGCGCATCTGTCACCTTTTGAGACTTTTTAGCATGTGTATTCCCGACCATATTCTATTCATCCGTAGTACATGCAGTACATGCATAATTTTCATCAAGTTTCAACAATTTGGATACTAATTCCAATCCACTGATCAGTGATTATGATTACACGTCTTTCATCTTGCGTTGTCAATGGTCAATGGTCATTGGTCATTGATAAGTTATAACCACGGTCCACAATAATCTTGAGCGTTGAGCGATTGCCTGTTGTTTTGAATCTTGATAATATTACATTAGTAACAACAGAAGCCAGCTTGTATTAATAAGATGAGTTCTGTACCCTCTATTTGATTTCCTGAAACAATGGATATTTCAATATATTATACTATTATACTCAAGCTTCCAAGCACATATAAATTTAAATATGCTGCTTGAAATTGGTAATAAACCCAGTGGCTCCTCCACGGGTAAGGAAGATCTCTTCAAGACAACTGTTGAATCTGAAGTTGGTGAAACATATTCAATCACACCCAATGAAACTGAAAAGGTGTCATTCTCTAACTGGCAAGAATTCAAAGACAGTTTTAAGAAGATGGAAGAACCTAATATTGATACTTCAAACATGACTGAAGTTGAAGAGGCTGTTGCAAGAGCAGCAGCATCTCCTTTACACAAAACCTTGAAGAATAGACACTTGCAAATGATTGCTATTGGTGGTTCTATTGGTACCGGTCTTTTTATTGGTTCTGGTAACGCTTTGAAGACTGGTGGTCCAGCTGCTCTATTGATTGGTTGGATCTTGATTGGTTCTATGATTTTCTGTACTGTCCATGCTCTTGGTGAATTGGCTGTTGCATTCCCAATCTCTGGTGCTTTCAACATTTACGCTACTAAATTCATTGACCCTTCCGTTGGGTTTGCTATGGGTTGGAATTATGCTCTACAATGGATAGTCATTCTACCGTTGGAAATAGTGGCGGCCTCTATTGTCGTCCAATATTGGAATAAAGAAATTAATCCTGTCGCATGGGTTGCAATTTTCTACGTTGTCATTGTCAGTATTAATTTATTTGGTGCCAAAGGTTTTGGTGAAGCTGAATTTGTCTTTTCGGCAATCAAAGTCACTGCTGTTATTGGGTTCATCATTCTAGGGATCATTTTGAATTGTGGTGGTGGACCAGTTAAAGGTTACATTGGTGGCAGATACTGGCACAATCCTGGTGCCTTTGCTGCTGGTTTCAAAGGTGTATGTTCTGTCTTTGTCACCGCTGCTTTCTCCTTTGGTGGTACTGAATTGGTTGCGTTGACTGCTGCCGAATGTGCAAACCCAAGAAAGTATTTACCAAAAGCTACCAAACAAGTTTTCTGGAGAATCACTTTGTTTTACATTATTTCCTTGACCTTGATTGGTGTCTTGGTTCCATATAACCATCCAAACTTGGGTATCGGTAGTTACAACGCTGCTGCTTCTCCATTTGTCATTGCCATCAGATCACACAGTATCTCTGGTTTGCCATCCGTCATGAATGTTGTCATCTTGATTGCCGTCTTGTCTGTTGGTAACTCTTCCATCTACGGTTGTTCTCGTACTCTAGCCTCTTTGGCTTCCCAAGGTATGGCTCCAAACTTCTTTGCTTACATTGATAGAGCTGGTAGACCATTATGGGGTATCGTTGCCACTTCCATCTTTGGTTTGCTATGTTTCATTGTTGCCTCCAAACATGAAGGTGATGTTTTTAACTGGTTGTTAGCCTTATCTGGTTTGTCCTCCAGTTTCACTTGGGGTTCTGTTTGTTTGGCTCATGTTAGATTCAGATACGCTTTGAAGATTCAAGGTAGAAATCCATTTGAAGAGTTGGCATTCACTTCCGCCTGTGGTGTCTGGGGTTCTTGTTGGGGTGTTTTGTTCAACTTTCTGGTTCTTGTTGCTCAGTTCTGGGTTGCTTTGTTTCCAATTGGTGCTTCTCCAGACCCATCTGTGTTTTTCCAAGCTTACTTGGCTTTGCCTGTCGTGTTGGCCTTCTACGCTGTGCACAAGATTTGGAAGAAAAACTGGACTTTATATATCAAGGCCAAGGATATCGATGTCGACTCTGGTAGAGGTGAACATGATTTGGACTTGATGAAACAAGAAATTGCGGAAGAGAAGACATTCATTGCTTCCAAACCACTATATTACAGGGTTTATCAAATGTGGTGTTGAAAAAAAGTTTTCGTTATTATAAATGTTCATGTCTGCTTCTCATGAGTTATATATCAACGACCAAATTATCATGTCTTTAATCATCATGAGTATATTTAATAATTCGTTTTAAAAGATCTATATCGACATTAGTTACTACGCAAATGAGAGAGACAGCTTTAGTTATATATTGAAAATATTAATGATTTATAATATGAATATGATCAATATAATTAGAATTAATCCCTTTGTAGACGTTCCGCAGCTTTATATTGGTCGAAGTATACTTGCGTTGCTGTCATCGTTAATTATCCTCGTGCAGTTAATAGCCGGCTTAATAAAGGAATATAAATATATGATATTGATATTGGTATTGTTAACTTGCAAAGAAAATATAGCATTAATTCTATTTTTATAAATAGATCACATATATTCTGCTTACACAAACTCCTGCACCTTCTATCAATAAAAATCTCAAATGAGATTCACACAGCTGCTCATGTTCGAAAGCTTAAGTAGATCCTGCATCTGAATCCTGATCAATAAATCATGTGTTGACTGCTTATTTCACTCAAAACACTGGTACAACTTGAATTGTTTAAAAATTGATATCAGAGAAATTGAATTAAATATAATGAAGATATATTCAATTTAAGAGTTTCAGCTTAGAGTACTCAGCATACTATAGATATGCGGGTTTCTGTATTATATGCACGCATATGCATTATATATGAAGCTGTTGTAACTTCTGTTTGAGCAATGAGATGGTGAGAAGTGTGTAAAATCGTAAGAAGTAAGCAGTTTATAAACAATTAGAACCAGTTAGAACGGGTGAATATCTGTGCATTTTGTTGTTTTCTGTAGTTACATATTCTCATCCTCATAGTGGACCTTACCGAAAAATACAAATACAGAAAATGAAATCCACAATTTTATTAAAAGACTTACATTCATCAATTACATATATCTATAATATCAGCATGAGAGATCGGGCGGATTCTACCGCTTCTGACGAACAGGAAAATATCACAGATAGAGGCGAAGCCAAGGTCAAAAGCTTTAACCATAACTTAACAATGTTCAAGGTTATATCTGTTGTTGTTGTTGCAATCATTTTTGCTTTTTGTGTTTTGGATTTAGGTTCTCATTTGGGAGTCAACCTCTACAATTATATTTCCAATAAAAGTACTCAATATGATGCTGACTCTTTATCATTAGCTTCACCAGAAGATGAGACCATAATGTTAAGTAGAAAATGTGTGCCTTGGTGTTTATTCTGTATATAATGTTACTGGAACGTCATTGATTACAGAAGTTGCAGCTGCAGAAATGGTTGGAAGTTGTTAATTGTTATATCATGTATCATGAATATTCATACTACTCATCTTTATCATTAATATATTAAACGTACTTACAATATTTTTATGTTAATGATCAGTACAGCTAGTACTATTTAATATATAGACACATTTTGATTAAATATGCAGTTCTCGTTACACTAAAGACTATAAATGCAGATATACAACCGGCAAGAAAAACCACTAGTATAATTATATTAACTCCATAATAATATTGATGCAGTGCTTTGCAAAATTGAATGTTTATATTAATTCTAAAGTTTACACTTGTTGATGAAGAAAATATTATAGATCATTGATTGGAATCCAAATGTATTTTGGAAAGATACAAGTTATAACTATAAATATGCAGTAGTGTTCATTCCTTAACATCACCACCTTTAACTGGCTTAATGATATTTAAATTCAAACCAACTCTTCCGCCATAACTATGATTAGAGCTATTTGTGGTTCTTCTAGTTAGTGAACCACCGTCAGTATAATAATCATCATGCTCACTAATTTGCGACATTACAGGATGAGAGAAAACACGACCACCACCATTCACACCATTCCCGGATTTTGCACCAGAGTGTTTCTTCACTATGGTTAATCTTTCTTTCAAATATGTCAACTTGTTTTCGAAATTAACACTTTCATGATCCACTTGCAGTTGCTGTTCTTTATACATCAATTCTAAACTCTTTATTCTTTCGTTTCTCATTTCAGCAACGTTTTTAGTTTCCTTGATGCTCTTGCGTAGTGTTTCATTCTGTGTTTCTAATTCCTGTAGTTGTGTACTGAATTGTTCTAATGTCTTTTCCAATGCCATGATTTTGTGGTCTTCAACATCTGGATCTGGGATCAATGCATGGGCCAACTGGTCATGTAATTTATCATTTTCCAGTTGCAGTTCAACTATTTTAGTGCACTTGTCCTGTAAATCTCTTAACAACTCTCCATTGATGATTTGTGACTCCTTTAATTGAAGCTCAACAGGTTCATGTGTACTGGGTTGATCAGTTATTGTTGGAGCAAATGACAATATTTCAGTCAATTTAAACACTCTTTCATTCAATTGATTAATCAAAACTTCTGATGCAGCTTCATCATTTTGTGATGCCTTATTATTTTTCAACTCTTGTAATTCTTTTTCCAATTCTTTGATTCTTAATTCTTGTTTTGAATTTTTGGAATTCAAATGTTCAACTTGCTTAATTAAACTATTAGCAGTTGGCATAGTGTTTACATGTGCTTTATTTTTGATGGCTTTAGCTCTTGACCCAAATCTCAAGGTGGATAACGTTTCAGACTCGTTCATGCTTGAAGGTGAACAGTTGATAATCAAGCTTGTTCTTGAATTACCACCAAGGGCATCTTGTAAGATCCTAGTCAATTTGGAATCTCTGTATGGAATATATGTTGATTTCTTGTCTGTAAGAGCATTGATCACATTTCCTAATGCACTTAAAGAACTGTTGATCTTTTTGGCTTCTTCTAAAGTTTGACCAGAAGCACCTGTTTTACCAACTTTCTCACTACCAGCTAAATCAACCAAGAATAGCTTACTTGAAGTTGTCTCATCATTGGTTTGGTTTGTTTGTTTCAAATTGATTTGAAAAATGGCATGTGATCTTGATGATTCCAAGTTCATCTCTGTAGAAGATGTTATTCTATTTTCAGCACCTTTACTCAGAGCCTTGTATAATTCATGCTTGGAACTGATGTACACTTTATTCAAATCTTTGACATGAACACCATTTGAAGGATCTTCCTTAATAGAAAGACTTGAAAATGACAAGTTGACTGAGTTGGCTGAGTTGCGCTTTGATCTTGAGGGTGATCTTGTTAAAGCTCCTGATGGGCGTTGTTGCAGCTGTGGTGATGTAGGTTGGCTTTCAGAAGCCAGCAAGTCTCTTATTTGTTCCATGTATATTTCAATATACGAGACACTTAAAGTATACTCAATGTCATTAGTGGATTGAGAAATGGTTTCAAAGATTGAGTCGGCTATTCTTGGGATGACACCTTTCTTCACATCATCTTCAACATCTGGCCCGTTCATAGTGTATGACTTACCAGAGCCAGTTTGACCATAAGCAATCACAGCACCATTGTACCCATTAAACAAATCAGTAACCGCGTCGTGTATAGCATAAATGTAAACGTCCTGTTGTGTTGATGTCGGTTGGAAAACACGGTCAAAAGTGAACACTTCGTTATGGATTCTCAAAGCAGACTCATCTAGAAATTCAACAACTTCCTTTGCACCTCTGGACTTTTCTAGTGTATCTTGTGGTCTGAATCTTGCAACGACCTTGATGCTATTTCCCGTTTGTTTATCTTGATGATGATTTGTTGTTTTGGATTTTGGACGAGATGGAGTGTCTTCAATCGTGGTATCAGATGAATCAACCGTGTATGAGAGAGAGGATATCAACGTGTCAGGTGTTCCACTGTGGTTCTTGTCTCTTTTGCTTGAGCTTCTGCGCAAAGAAGATGACCTGCTTGGTTTCATTGGTGTTGAAGACGTCATGATGGTTTCATCAGTTGGAAGAATACCCTGTTGTGCGTTCAAAGGCATGATCTAAATAAAACACTCAGCTGGTAGTAATATGACGATAAACTAATATTAATGAACACAATGGAATCGAGTGACTCTCTACTTTCAGTTAATGTCTGTTGATTGTTGATTGTTGTCTGTTGATTTGTTTTTATTTACTTTTTTACATTTTGATTTTCTTCACTAAACTTTAAAAGACAAAATTTATTACGATTAAAAAAGCAGACAATATTCTGAGAAGTGTCGAGGAAGCAACACCGGGGGAAAGCAGCTTCAGGTTGTTCCAGTGCGCATCTCACGGGGATCCTCTCTCTTTTCTTATCTTTTACTCTATTTGATTTCAACGTTGTAAATGACAAATGGCTCGTATTCAGTGTCAACGAGGGAAGCATATTCGTTCAAAGATTGATCCTTTTGGACCTTACCCTTTTTATCGACAGAAAAGGCGTTACCACCCAAGTAGCCAAACTCATGGATCAATTCGTCCTTGGCAGCAGCAACATCCTTGACCGTTTGCAATTTAATGATGGTGGAGTTGAAGTCTGGTGGTAACCCGTATCTTAAAACACTTTCGACAAATATTCTCAATGCCTTCAAGTGGAACCAGTTGGATGTTATGTCAGAGTATGCGGCCTTGGCCAATCTCATTAAGTCATTCTTCAATCTGTGTTCGTCCTTAGCAGCGTTTTCGTGTTCTTTTCTCATTTCAGTAAGTAGTTCTTCAGAATAGACAAAGTCTCTTGGAACAAACTTGCGGTCACGCATTGCTTGTTGGAAATCTGGAACGTATTTTTTGAACAATGTGGTGTTGTATAAATAGTATTCATTGTCCTTGGAAATGACCTTAGCACTTCTTGGAACAACATATGGGACAACAGATTCATAAGAATTCAAAAATTCATTTTGCAAGTTTTTAGGAACAGCAACCAAAACGGTTTGTAGATGCTCAGAATCTAAAACAAAATCTTCTGGAGAAACAATATCAGCCAAGTATCTCACTGACAAGTCACCAGTTTGTTTTCTTTCAGCAGCAGCCAAGTTGGATTTGGCAGTGTTGTAACTAGTGTAGGCAGTTCTAACATCGTTATCCAATTGGAAGGCCTCGTTTGAAATCAAAGCAATTAAATCCTTGATTGACTTATCTAGTCTGAATTTGTTGGTCTTCCATTGGAAATGCTCCAAGTATTCGGTGACATAGACATCGTCAACTTTCTTGGAGGCATTGATCAAAGGTTGATTACCATCGTACAAACTGGACAAGACCTCAACAACTTTACCAACAGACCCAGCTAGTTGTTCATCAATCTTGTGCAATTCTTCACTTTGAAGCACTAAAGAGTCCAAAGTACCGATTTTGAAACTTGGGATATCAAACTTGTGTATCACAGCTTTCCCACCAACTAGATTTTGTTCCAACCAGGTGACAATTTGTGTGGATGGTGCAGATTCTGGAGCTGCTTTGGATGGTAGAGATAGGAGAATGTAGTCTGCAATACTATCAGCCATTATGTTATCTCTCTTTTCTATTTTTTGTTTAGTTGTTGTACTAATATCTATATATCATATCAATCTCTATCAAGGGATGCTTTCATTCACGTTGAGCCTTTCAAATTCAAGAGAATGGTGTTCAGATGTTCTCTGATCACATGACAACAATTATCACGTGACAATCAATGATTTGTAAGTACTGACATAAGCTTACATTTGTAGTGCATCAAATTGCATTTTCCACCAAAAAATTTTTTATTTTTTTATAGTTGATGAGCTTCTTGTCTTAAATATCAATAAAGAAACACACACAATGAGTTCAACGTTACAGGTATCTCCACAAATGCTCCACCCAAATTGTTGGATCGAATATAAAATTAACACCTTTTTTTAGGAACGTCTCAAAAATAACTCTACAGCTTTTGATGGATTACTATCTTTAATACCTGCTAAATACTACTATGATGATGATACGCAGAATCAATGGAAAGCGAAGAAGAAGTCTAAAGAAGAAGCAAGACAAATAAAGAGAGCTAAGTTGGATCCAAATGCCACCGAAGAAAGTGAGAAGACTGCAACTGCTTCTCAAGTTTTAGAAAAAAGATCAAAGACTGCCAAACCTGTTGAACTACCTCATGCTAGAAAACCAGTTGCACAAGAATCTGAATCTGAAACTGAGGATCAAGAACAAGATGATGATGATTTAAGTAATCATTCTGAAGAATTAGAGGAAAAGGATGACAAACCACAACAAAAACCAAACAACAAAAAATCCAAATCTTTAAAGGAAAAAACACCAGTTGTGAATAATGAGGATGATGAAGAAATTAATGTCATATTTGATGATGAAGGTAATGAAATTCAACTAGATGGAGGATCATCAGAATCAAAACCACAAGAAGAATCACAAGAATCTAAAATCTCCGAAGAAGAAAGAAAGAAGAAGGAAGAATCAGTCAAAGCTCTACGAGACAAACTACAAAGCAAGATCAACTTGCTAAAGGAAAAACGTAAGGCACCAGGCACAAAATCCAAAGGTGCGCCATCATCAAGAGAAGCTATTCTAGAAGAACGTCGTCGTAAGGCTCAGCTAAAGGCAGAACAAAAGAAGCGTAAGCTCCAAGAAATGGAAAATGGTAGTGATGATGAAGAGTCCAATGATGAGGAATCAAGCGATGATGAAGATGAATCACCTAATGGCGTTTTATATCAAAATATTACTTTTAACGACTCCGAACGTGCTACTTCTGATTTACAAGGTTTAAGAAAAGAAGGTAAGAAGAAGGGTCCCGCAAAGAGGGATTTCAAAGGTCATTTGAAGATGATTGAAGCTAAGAAACAAAAGATTGCCAACTTGGATGATGAGAAGAAGAAGGAATTGGCTGAAAAGGAGAAATGGAATAGAACACTTGCACATGCCGAAGGGATCAAACTAAGAGATGATGAAGCTTTATTGAAGAAGGCTCTAAAGAGAAAAGAAGCACAAAAGAGAAAATCCGATATTGAATGGAGAGAACGTAAGCAAACAGTTAAAGATGCCATTAGTACAAGACAAAAGAGAAGAGAAGAAAACTTGGCCATCAGAAGAGAGAATAAGGGTATCAAACGTAAACAACAAACGAAGCAAAAGAGAGGTTTCAAAGGTGTGATTGTTCCAAAGAGAAGAGCAGGGTTTGAAGGTCGTAAGTCTTCCAAGAAGAACAAATGATTTGTTTAGAAAACATATAAAATTATACTGCATTCTAATCTGACATGTAAGTAACTTAAACTAATATACTTAATAGTATAATACTAATAGCTATGTTAAAACTTGAATGCTTGTAGGTTCAAGGTTGTACTATGTAGTCTCATCAGTATTATATAGAACTTTAAAGTACCGAATATATCAACTTAAGTTAATTACAATCAAACGTCACATCGATCAATATGAGTTTTCCAGAAGCTGTCAAATTTTTATATGACAAAAAAAAATTCAGAATAACTGGACAAAGTTTCAACACAGCTGGGAAGCACCACAATATTTAAAAGACGATAATTAATGTTGCGAGCTGGTATAAAGACACAGTTGGTAAACAGAGTGCTGCGAAGACCAGTGATACAACAGACAAGACTCATCAGAACCAAATTAGCAGAACACAAATCATCAAAGACAAAGGTTCTTACATCACTACACAGAACACAACAAGAGCTGGCACGAAAGACAAATGAACTACAGAATTCAGAGTTATTGCAGACCTCTGCTGCTGCTGCTGCTGATTCAGCTCAAAACCCTTCAAAATATCCTGAGGTTCTGATGTTGAGTAAGTTGAACATGGCTAGATCACAAACTAATAAATTCAAAAGATACAAGAAAGCTGAAAATCATCTAATGAGAATAACAGATGACGTCGAAAGAGGAAAACAACTCCTCAAGTTTTTAATTGATGAAGCTACATTGGAGGTTCTTAAGCCTCCTACGAAGGAAGACCATTATAACGAAGCTGATCGTGAAAAGTTTGAAAACTTTCCTCAACAAATGAACATGACATTGCAAGCAGATGATGATCCACTATTGGTGAGATATAGATGCTATATCACTTTAATTGGGATATTTGATAACCATTATGAACAAATTAAGCAAGGATTAGTATCTGAAATAAATCCTGAGGTGGTGAGAAAAGTTTTCAGACTGTCCAGATTTATAGATGATGAATTGAAATTTAGAGGCGTATTCAGTGCTGGTCGTTTATATATGGAACTGAAAGACACAGTGTTTGAAAAGTCGGATATTTGGCAATATATTGAATCATTATGGTTTTATAGAGATTATAACCAAGCTGAAATCTTGTTGACCTCTGGTATAAAAGTCGAGCAAAGGTGGTGGTATGAATTGTTGATTTTGACATATTTGGCCAAAGGGAACTTGAAGGGAGCAGAATCAACAGCCAAGATGATTTCAGAAAAATATGGGGATTACTTCGAATCAAGAGTTTACATGAGATTCATTGAGACATATGCCATTGCGGAAAACGTTCATATGGCTGAACATTGGAGAAAACGAATGGAAAGCACTGTTACTAAATTTGGTGGGTTCTTGATCGATACTCCTAATCAACCTCCATATGATGCCGGTGAAGAAGAGATGAGTAAGTTTTTCAATGAGCCACTTCCTGTGAGCAGAAATGAATATATTACCATAATGAGCCTTTACTTATGTTCAGATTTGACGAGGTCACTTGTTTCTAACATGATGAATTTTTACCTAACGTTCCCAGACACTAGCCCTAACCATTTCAAAAAATTATTGCTTGAGTATAGACTACATATGTTCTCAGTGCTTAAACCTGTGCTACAGAAACTAGAAAACGAAGAGTCACAAAAACTGTTGTTGGAATATATTGATCGTTATGCTGAAAAGAATCCCCAAGTTTACAATCAAGTTTCATTTTTGAATTCGTTTTTCCATTCTTTAGGTGAATTGGGTAAATTTGATGTCATCACAAGAGAGTTCCAAGCCATGATTAAAAACAACATAATTCCAACTTCTATGCATTATCATTCGTTATTAAAAGGTCTTTTGAAGTCACGTCGTGAAGATGACGCGCTAAAGATCCTTGAAGAAATGGAATCCACGCAGAAATTTCAAAAGCAGTTTTCAAATCCAAAGACTCTTAAAAACAAGACAAAAGATTTATTGATCCCTCCAGTCATTGGTAAACATTATGCATTGTTTCTATTGCATTACAGTACAGAAAGACAGTTTGATAAATTTCAGTCAATGGTGGAGAGAATTGATGAGCATGAGGTACTATATGATTCAGTGCTTATTTCTCAAATGATCGCCTCATTGAGAAGATTTGGATTGTATGAAGATGTTTTTGAGTTGATCAATCGTATTATTTATGATGATCTGCATAAGCAAGATGTTGAGAGCAGAGATTTGAAATCTTATATCAAATTGTATTCTGTTATTTGGAAAACCATGAAGATCTTCCATGATGCAACACCAGTTAAGGAACAAGCAAAATACAACACCCCAAGAGTTAGAACTGTATTTTTGAAGATGGTAATGGATGGTGTTATTCCAACCCCAAGAATGTATGACAACATTCTATTGCTACTATTAAAGGACAATGATTTCAATGGGTTGATCTGTGTTTTACAATACATGGCTCTAATCCACAATGTGCCAATCTCTATAGAAACACAAGCTAGGATCAGCAATTTTACAAGCCGTTTTATTCATGATAAAGATATGCCTGATCCAAATGAACAGAGAAATTTCAATAGAGCCAGAAGACTAACATCAAATGTTGAAAAGATCCGCAGGTTGATTTTAAGAAGAGCACATAAATATGTCACATCAGCACCAGAGTGTCAGGAGCTAACAGAAGAACAGCGCAATGCAGTTGAAAAAGTGCTGATCGAAGGTCCATGGAAGATTTCATTGTTCCAAGTTATTAGTATCGCAAGAGCTACGAAAGGGTTCAGTCTTGAGGAGTTGAAAAATGTACATAAAGAACTGGGAATGGAGTATATTTTGGACAAGATCATGCCATTCCATCCAACTCCAGACTGTGAATACCATTAGATTGTATATAGAAAAGTCCTAACATTGCATTATTACCTAGTACATATGTACTAAGGTATAGATGTAGCTGAAAGTATCACCCTACCTCAGAGGGTTAGTGCTGCATGTTGTGTGTCCCGAACCGGCCATTTCAAATGTTAAAAGGTCATCATCTTTAATTTTTAAACCATGGCTGCTGCAAACTATTTCTTGCATTAATATCAGTATCAATTGAATCCATATATTGGTATAAATACATAACAATGTCTGACCAACAAGCACAAGCACAGCAACAAGTTGATGAATCACAGCTTTCACCACAAGAATTGAAATTGTACAAGTTGTACGGTAAACTACCATCAAGAAATGACATACTGGCACATAAACTACAGGAGCGTAAGTTCTTTGATAGTGGAGATTATGCATTGAACAAAGCTGGTGTTAAAGATATAAATACTGGTCTATCAAACAAGCACTTGACTCCTGAGCAAGTGTTGAGAATCAACAGAAAATCCGTTAGTGGTGGTCCTCCTGTTAAGTCTGGTTTAGAAAACGAGGTTACTCTGGATGATGATAAGGAGTAAACAACATGCTCATAGTTTTGGTGGTTGATAAGATTGGTTCTTTGTTTATCTGAACTATCGATGCTCCAGTTTTGATTAATATTACAGTTCAATAATTATATTTAGTTAGTGTTCACTATGTTTTGACTTTTTGACTTTTTTTATATAATTTGGTATGCATTTTTGGATAATATAAAGGTTTTAGTATAAAGAATAAAACGAACATGTAGTCATTAATTCTGTGTATTCTAACAAAGATTGAGCTATATAATATATCATGCTATATATATCAACCCATTATATTATTCATAATTCATAATTCATAATTATAAACCTTGATACAAGTATCTACCAATCTTTCCAAAAATGATCAAACCAAAGAAGAAAAAGTTACCTAGCCACAACATAACAGCAATAAAATCAGAGTTTTGTAACCAATTTGATGGAACACCTTCACCAATAGCAACAGAGGCCGTGGCGACGGATGCAACAAGAACGGAAGAGACAAAGCCAGACCAGCTACCATCTAGTAGCAACCAAGCACAAGGACTCAAACAAGACCATGCAATAGTGGCCTGTAAAGATGAGTTCCATTCGATTTTTCTAACAGCAAAAATCACACCCAGAAATGCGGCAGCGGTTCTAATAATTGACAAGTTTTCAGAGCCGAATTGTCTTTGGTCAGACCCAGATTTGAAGACAAACTTGTCAAATATTGGAGTCACAGAACCGAAAACAACACCTTCCACTGCATATATCAACCATGGTGGGGCCCAACCCTTAAACACCAAATAGTTACTGATCTTAATACCAATCTCCAATGGCTTCGATGCCAATTCTGGCGACAGGATGTGATTGTCATGGATGTGCTGACCCAATTGGTTGTAGATGATACCAGAGGCACCTAGCACTATAAAAGCGACAATCATTTTGATGGATTTGGTGACTGGTGATAGCTTAGCAGCGTGGACTTGTTTGTTTTCAGATTCGACATGCTGCTTGTTCTTCTCAATGTTGTGATCCAGCTGGTTGTAAATCTCCCCATCGTTGTCCTTTGTGATATCAGTGTCATAGATCCCAGATAGGGTAGTTTGGGTTAACAAATCCGAATCGTCAGCCATTGTGTATTGTGACTTGTAGTGCAATATATTTAGTAATTATGATGTTGTGGTTATGTTGTTGGCTATGTTTTAATGTGGTGAGTTTTTTTTTCTTGAATCTTGATGTTTACGATTTGCGAGGGGGCAACAATGCGAGATGAGCATATAAAACTGTGCAAACTAGTGCTGTTGGGATGATGGTATTAGGAATTTGTTTATCAGTTGTCTATATATGATATATCTATTATAAATTCTCTATATCCCATTCCTATATCCAGTTTATTCGAGGAAACTGGGTCTAAAATTGGTGTAAATGTCGGGCTCTGTAGTTGATCTGTGGGACAGTAGATAAAGTTATGATGATGCGCAACATCAAATAGATATGTAGCCAAGTTGTGTAGTGAATAAAGAAAAGGTGGTGTTTGATGATATCTGTAATCTATAATCTGCACCACATTCAATTACTCTTGTGCTTTTTGGAACATGAACACAAACTGGCCAGTTTTTGGTGTGAAATGTTGTAAAACTCGTAAAACACAACAGCAAACCCACCAACAACAATAAATATGGCAGCTCTTGGTTTAGTATCAACGTTCAAGAATGGATATGGATAGACACCTGGTGGCTGAATCAATGTTTCAAGCAAAAACCAATATCCTGAAGCCAATGAAGCAACAGTGAAAACAACAACTTTGACATCGATGCCAAAATTTTGCTTCTTGTTCAAGAAATAATCAAGAGAAAGAATGGTGATTGGGAATAAATGAACAGTTAAGTCGACTTGGAATGGAATGTCAATGTCCTTATCCAAAATCAAGTTTCTTGCAAGTATTTTCAAACCCCAATAAATCAAAGCGACAATGGTCTCTAGCACAATAGTGATGGCATTAGCAAAATTATTCACCGGACTCAAACTTGGGATCAAAGAAGCAATGATGTTGGTGATCAAGGTGATGATTGTGATACCTAGGGAAATGTTGGTCAGGAATTGTCCATGTCCAGCTTTTTCCATTTCAGGAGGAAGTTCAAATGATGTGATGGCTTTCAGCCCGCCTACTGCGACGTAAATAGCCAACAAATTGAGAACAATATACACATGTTTATTGATTCTGTTTCTGGATTCGTATTGGGAACTCATTTTCTATATGGTGTAGCTGTGTGGGCCCCTAGTAGAGTATTAATATAAACGATAGTAGTGCCTTTTGTGGTGCCGGTATAATCTGGAACGTTGACGGTTGAATCTTAAATGCAATAATTTTAGTTCGAATATTATCATCAGTTGACAATTCTACCCCGTATAATAATACGCCTCAAAAGTCCATACCTAAATGGATATTAGTAAAGTAGATCATAATATACCAATTGATCAAGTTATTGAAGTAATATATATACATACACTACACTATGAATTCTTTTAGATGCTGTGATTATATTTTTGACTGTATGAATCGTATTGATTGTGGTAATCTGCTCGCTCATAAAAAGAAGGTCAAGATTAAATATTAACTCAATATGGAAACAAATAAGAGCATTATCAACGCACTGATTATGACGGGCACTTTGTTTAAATCAGTCTCAGGCTCAAATTCAAACTCTGTGAATATCTGTGATGGGCCTTGCAGGTGTGCTTGATGATGTTGTGCTGAATCACTAATGAATGGGAAATATGAAAACACATCTAAAAAAAATTGAGTTAATAGAAAAAATAATGATTTATTATAAATAGTATTCTTAATCTGGATCCTGATGTAATACCTCTAAAGTGATTTATATATTGCCTTTTCAGCAGAATAGTAAGTAGACTCAGCACGAGTACTGATAATATCAGTGGTTTGAATTGCTTAATTAATGCTAAATGTATACTATTCTGTTGTGTCCTCTGTATATGCTGTTTGGATAATGAATGGCTCATGGTGGTTTTGTAAGCTATGAATTACATCAATTTATTGATGGATAATGGTCTATTTACTATTGTTGTATTTTACAAGGTTATACTTGTCACACCAAAAAATAGTGTTCTGATGTTTACGCTAAGTTCTGGTAGTTACGCTGGCATCCGCTAGGCCGAGATTGGGTGGAGGTCTGGGCAGGCATTGCTATTAATCTATTTACAAAACTTATAATAATCAAATGGCACAGTAGTTTCAATTCAGTGTTGTTTATAGTAGGTCTTGCAAAAGAGCTCTACTACTTGTGCACATCTGACCTAGTTTCAAGTATCATAACATCCAGTTTGTATGGTCATGTATGTGCCAATGTAAGAAAGTACTATATTGTACATAAAAAGATACCAAACATACTTTATTTGAACCGCATACAACGTAGAATAATATACCTATTAGTATCAATCAACATCCCATATCTTGTCAGTCATTTGTTATCATTTGACACTTTTCAGCCATTTTAGAACAGGGAAATAGAGTGATATAGAAACAATAACAACAGAAACAATCAAACCAATAGTTCCAATCATATCAGATGGAATAAAGAATAACACAGTGGAACTGATAACTAAAAAAAAGTGTTAACAGAGCAGGATGCGCCAGAATCTAAGATAATATTAGGACATACAAATATTGAATTTAACAACATGCTTTGAATTCATGAATATCTCATCTTGAGTATAGCAGTCATATTTAGTTTCCAACTTTAAAAACAAACCAGCTTCTGAGTGAGGTCCTTCAGTTAGAAAGTCAAAGTGTATTATTTCAATTGGATCCTAAATCATAATGTTAATACTAATCATTACTGACTTAAGAAAATATAAATAAGCCATACCAATGCGCTCCATGAAATACGAGCATTATAAAAAGCACCAGGCGTAGTTCCATTTATTTCATACCAATGTACAACTTGTTTATTCTCATTTGGTGCATTCAATGTCACTTCTACCGGCGTGAGTTCATCAATGTTGACTATGCTAGAAATGTGATTTGTACTGGATGTGTCCAATGGTTGTGGAGGTGTTCTGAAAAAGAATGCTTCTGTGTTTGCTGTCACGCTGACGATAAATATGCTGATGAGCAGCCAGAATGGAGTCATTAATGCAGATTGATGTGGTGGTCACTGATTTTGATCGTTCAGTATTGATATCCTTGTTGGTTTATTTTGTTTTCAAGAAAAATGATAACAAAATAAAAGCCATACTACAAGGTAATATTCCATCTGAAGTATAATTTATATGACATAGATTGTTGAAGAAATCAGTTTGAAAGGCTTATAGATCAAAAACGTATACTCACAATAGCATAATCATGCCAGCTTTCAGGTTTTGGAGAAGAATCGAATCAGAACAAGGACATCCTAGCGATGATGAGCCTATTGAAGTTGTCCAAATATTCAACAACCTTAATGAAGATGACGACGCTGCTACTAGCGCAGAGGATGAGGGAAATGACAATGTGTTATTAGAGAGGCTACTTGCTGGTGATTTCCTTGATGATGCCAATATAAATCCAGAGAATCAACTTCAATCAACTTCATATTTCAAAACATTTCTAGACATGATCACCATTGGGCTGCTACCAATCCTGCTCAGCAGAATACTAAAGAACTTGCTCTCAGCAGTTACATTCTCTGAAGACATTCTTGAGGATATATTCACATTCTACTATGGGAACCCACCTATCGAAGATAATTTGATTCATAAGTTTTCTGTCATCTTGATGGATCAGTTCCACTTCAAAAGCGTGAAGGTGATGAAATTGGTTACAATATTTGTGTATTTTGTGTATGCTGTTTCTACATCTGGATATATGATATTCAGCACACTCTTCTTCTTTCTTTGCCTTGGGTTAACATTCACCAGAAGAGGTGCTGCGGTGTTCAAATTTATTTCAGATGTCATGATGGAATCAAACGGTGTCTTTTGAACTTTATTAAGAACAGTGGCATATTAATGATATTATAGCAACAACAATTTGGAGAGATGATAATAGCACCAGAGAGTAAGCTGTTGGGATTGGGTAGCACTAAAAACTTTAAGGGTAATTAATTTACATATAGATAATAGATACATAAATACATTCATAAAGAGGAATCTGATAGTGAAGTAGTATATGGTATACTGTTTACAAATACTATATACTATAATATTAGATATATAACTACAGTACATATCACCTCAACTAATTAATACCTGTAATCGAGCTTCCATCATCATTACCCAATTCGGCAGTTTTTTCGTCTCTTTTTTTTTCGGGGAATTTTGAGTCTTCGACTTCTTTTTCGTTATCATGAGACAACGTTAATCTGCTTAGCTGAAGGCATTCTGTGTTGCTGATCTTTCGTTCATTTATTCAAGTTATTTACAGAAATATATAACAGCCAAGTGTGTGTTTTGAATATCTACATGCACAATGAGACTTCTATATCCTTTGTTGTCCCTGAACGTGGCACTTGGTTCTTCATTCTCCCTGCAGATTCCATTCACAAGCAAGGCGTCTAATCAAGCGTTAGACAGACTAATAGAGAGCACTAAACAATACATTCCATGGCTAGATTCCACTGAAGATTCTAACAACATCCATTACACATCCATAACGCCAGAGGAATGGCCAATAGAGTTGAAACAATATGAAGGGTTCAAGATTATCAGAGTCAACCATGCTGGTAGTGAAGGTGAAATGAGAGATACAATATTCCAACTAAGGTCGAAATATGACAAATGGGAAGAGAACAATGAATTTGTCGATTTAAAAGTGCCGGAAGATGATTTACACAAGTTTATTCCTTTGAATTTCACTGTTGTCGTTGATGATTTAGCACAGGAGATTTACAAGACATACCCAAACAAACAAGAAGCATTATTCACATTATCCCAAGACATGGATTTCCACACTCAAGCAGACATTTTCTTCAAAGAATATCGCCCATTGCAAACTATTTACTCTTGGTTGGATTTGTTGGCTGAAACATACCCAGACTTGGTTGAAATTGAATGGTTGGGTCAAACTTTTGAAGGTCGTGATTTGAAAGCATTACATCTAAGTGCACAAGCTGGCTTAAATCCATTAAAGAAAACAATTGTAATTACTGCTGGGACACATGCTAGAGAATGGATCAGTGTGTCCACTGTTTTATTCACCATATACAAGCTACTAAACAATTATGGATCTTCAAAGAAAGAGACTGAATATTTAAACCATTTGGATTTCTTAATCATCCCAGTGTTCAATCCAGACGGGTATGAATACACCTGGAACAGTGATCGTCTATGGCGTAAAAACCGTCAAGAGACATATATGCCTAGATGCTTTGGTATTGACATTGACCATTCTTTTGATTATCATTGGAAGAGATCTGAAGACTACCCATGCGGTGAAGGTTACTCTGGTGAGGTGCCATTTGAGGCCATGGAGGCTGAGAATTTGAACAACTACATGAACATCAGTAAGTTTGACCACAAGATTTACGGGTACTTGGACTTCCACTCGTATACCCAAAAGATCCTGTATCCATATGCATACTCTTGCGATGACTTCCCAAGAGATCTGGAGAACTTGCTTGAATTGGCGTATGGGTTGTCGAAATCCATCAGATTGAGGAGTGGGAAGCATTA
>JAJLVX010000524.1:0-19758 GCA_030564525.1 Liangdongia berthetii | reverse complement strand
TTTGAAGAGTTGGCTAGTTAGCTAGAACTAGACTTTGATTTCTTCTTCTCAGCCTCGGCAGCCTTTTCAGCTTCAATTTCATCAACGTACTTAGCGATCTCATCATTACTTAATGATTCAACACCATCAGCTTTTAGGACTGAGATTTCAATATTCTTTGCACCGGTTTGAACAACCTCAAGCAAACTTTTAATGGTCAGTAGGATAGTTTCCTCTCTAGTAAAGTCATCCTTGTGATGCTTTTCCAAAAATTCACGAACAGTTTTGCTACTTCTCCCAATTGCATTAGCCTTCCATGCAGAGTAGATACCAGATGGTTCTGTTTGATACAACTTTGGAACTTTGTCATTACTATCAAAACCTGCTATCAATGTAGAAATACCAAATGGTCTAACACCACCAGATTGTGTATATCTTTGTTGGACACCAGCAATGTATCTTGTCAAGTAGTCTATGGACACTGGGTCTTCCAATGTTAATCTATGCGATTGAGCTTCAACTCTAGCTTGGTTGATAAGAATTCTAGCATCAGCATTTAAACCAGCAAATGCTAAGTAAGCGTGGTTATCTATCTTGGTGATCTTGCTTGGAGTGATACGTGGATCTTGTAACTTCAATGTGCTACGTCTTTCACAACCCAAGACAACAACATCGGCACCTTTGACACCAACAGCACAGGTACCTCTCTTGACAGCTTCTAAAGCATATTCAACCTCTATAACAATGTTAATTGACGCTTCATCTATGTATAAATAGTGTTAAAATGACATACGGAACACATGGCCATCAGGACTATTAAGCGCTGTTAGTATAAAAGCTCAGTGGCAAACATTAGAAAAGGATGGATTTGAAAATGTTCATAAACAATCCCCTTAAAAGACACCAAACATACCTGAAAATAGACAATGCACGATCGTATCCACGCATTATTAAACTGTTTCAATTCTTTGTAACTCTAAAATTAAATGTTTATGTTGTAAGTTTGATTGTGTTGATGTGAATTAACTAGTTAATAATTCTAGCTAGCTGTGATCGCTGAAAAAAGGGACCGGGTGACACTGAAAACACTTTAAGCAAAAAAGTAACTCTATAAAAGTAGTAGAGAGAAAGAGAGATAAAGAGAAGCTCTTCATTAAGTTCAATAATACACTTATATATCCAGGATGAAAGATAAAAAGTCTGTTAAGCCTAAATCTATTCCAAACCGCGAGGGCTTTTCCAGAGCAAGTTTCTTATACCAAGCATCTCAGGCTACATTTAAACATGAAGACATATCAAGAATGTATACCAGATCATTAGATCTGATTTCCAAAAAGAGTCTTATTAAAATTGCACCATCTATAAAAAGAACTGTTTGCAAGAAGTGCAATCGTTTACAAACTGTTGGTGTAACTTGTTCCATTAAAGTGTTTGATTCTGGTAAAAAATCAGAAATTTACGAAGTGATATGTAAATGTGGACAAATAAAGAGGTATCCAGTTGGGAGGGATAGAGAATATGTTTTATTTACAGAGAAGGATAATAGCACTGAATTATAGAATATTGTTTTCCAACATTTTTTATTTGCATTTAATTTAATGATAACGACTTTTGTAATGAGCGATATATGTAGTAGAAAATGAAACAATACATAGAAACAACCGTCATAAACAACTCATTTTATATTCTTTAGATACATAATCACTGATCAGGAAACATTTTTTTGTTTTTCATTACTCATGAAAGTTCATAGAAGTTTTGTGTTCTTCTCCGTCATTCTTCTGGCAGGATAAACCTAGGAATATTGTTAGTAAATAGAATCAAATTGAATTAAAACAACTCTTTAACATACTCTAGCACCAACCCAGTTGTAGTGAAACCCAATTTCATGAGCAATCAATTCACCGAACCCCAGCATCAAACCGTTTATGAATGGGAGAATCAAGTTGATGGTCATTCTCCCCAAAAAGTTTACAATGGAAAACTCATCCTTCTGTAGCAGCAACGCAGAGCTAGATCTGGAAAGCAATGGTTGGTAATGCACACCCTCAAATTCGTTGTCTATAAGCTGTTGTTCCTCTTGAGTCAAAACAGAGTCTTCAATAGTATCTTCAACATATTGGTTCCCTTGTTCGTCTTCCAACACTTCCTCTTCCTCTATAACAGTTCTATATTCGTATTCGCTCATTGTAACAGTAACACAACCTTCTAAACAATTAAGATTAACAGCAGAAACGCGTGTTTGAATTTAAATTCTTTCTATTAAAAACGAATGATCTAACGATCTAGTATTCATTCAAATTCTTGTACGACGTTATAACCCACAGAATCAATTACATAATTTCTTAGTCAGAACATTTTCCCAAAAAAATTCAAGTTGGCTTGCGAGAGCGATTGAAGTTAGTCACGAATAATATTGCTGGGAAAAAAACACACCGTCATCCAAAGTGCTTTAACGAGCCTGTCATTAGTTGGTTTGTACAGTTTGTAACTTTGAGCTTCTAAGAGAGTTTTTAAACAACACTTTTCTGTTCAGATATTGAGAACTCAGCATACCTTCAAGCTTCCACACAGATAATTAGCACATTTTGCCCTTTTTGAGAATACATAAAGGGTTTATCGTGAGAGAGGGAAAAGGCAAAAAAAGAGACAAAACAGGCAGTTCACGAGATAGATATAACAATGTCTGCAATTGCCAATGAAAGTGAGGATGAAGCTGATGTTGTGGGCAGAGCTTTGATTGGAATAGTTGATATTGGTTCCAATGGTATCAGATTCAGTATCTCTTCTAAAGCCCCACACCATGCTAGGATCATGCCTTGTGTGTTCAAGGATCGTGTTGGTATCTCGTTATACGACGTTCAATTCTCAAAGGAGTCGAGTGACAAGTCGCCAATTCCAAAGGACACCATAAACGAAGTGTGTGCTGCTATGAAGAGATTCAAACTGATTTGTGAAGATTTTGGTGTATCCGAATCGGGTGTTCGAATAGTTGCAACAGAAGCCACCAGAGAAGCAGTGAACTCTCAGGACTTTAGAGACGCAATCCACGACTCTACTGGATGGGAGGTTGAGTTGTTGAACAAGGATGATGAGGGTAGAATCGGTTCGTATGGTGTTGCCTCTTCATTCAACTCTGTTTCTGGGCTATTCATGGATTTAGGTGGCGGCTCAACTCAACTATCTTGGATGCAATGTATAGGCGGTGAAGTTAAACTAAGTCCAACACCAGTTTCTTTACCATACGGTGCTGCTGCTTTAACAAGAAGATTACAATTCGAAGATAAGAAGGCTCTTTATTTTGAAATCCAAGAAGCTTATAAGGAGGCGTTTAGAACCATTGATATTCCACAACAATTAATGGAAGATGCCCAAAAGAATGGTGGGTTTGATCTATATACATGCGGTGGTGGTTTAAGAGGCTTGGGTCATTTTCTGCTTTCAGATATCAAAGAATACCCAATCCCAACTATCATCAATGGATTTTCATGTTCATTCAGCGATTTTATCAACGTTTCCAACTTTTTATTCTTGAAAGATTCGTTACCACAAAAGGAACCAATATTCAGAGTCAGTGAGAAAAGACGTTCACAATTACCAGCAGTTGGTTTATTAATCTCTGCAGCTTTTGATGTTTTGCCAAAGATCAAGACTGTTCATTTTGCTGAAGGTGGTGTTAGAGAAGGTGCTTTATATTCACTCTTACCACGTGAAATCCGTGCTCAAGACCCACTAATAATAGCAACAAGACCATATGCACCACTGTTAGCTAGCAAGTATTTGGAACTATTAAGAACAGCATTACCGGAAAAGCATGTCCCAAGAGAAGTCAGGGAAAGAATAGCACCAGCATTGTGTAACTTGGCTTTTGTTCATTCATCATATCCAAAAGAACTTCAACCAACAGCAGCTCTACATGTTGCAACGACTGGTATCATTGCAGGATCCCATGGTCTTTCACATAGAACTCGTGCATTGATTGGTATTGCACTTTGTGATCGTTGGGGTGGTGATTTGCCAGAAAGTGAAGAAAAGTTCAAGACTGCATTGTCCGATTTAGTTAAGCGAGACGGTAATAAGATTGATATGGAAAGAGTTGTATGGTGGACAAAGTACTGTGGTACTATAATGTATGTGATTTGTGGTGTTCACCCAGGTGGTAATATTAGAGATGGAGTATTTAACTTCAAGATTGTGAATGGTGATATGCAAGTTAAGGATGAAGATGAAAGAAGAAAGTTTGATGTTATAGTCGAAATATCGAATGATGATATCAAGACAAGTGCTAGTGTTCGTGGAAGAATCTTGACACTTCAAAAGAAGGTGCGTAAATTATCGAGAGGTAGTTCTGAAAAGGTCAAGATTGGGGTTCAACTTTATGAATGAATGGTGTAAATATTGTAATTGTATTTTTAATTATTTTTTTTTAATTTCATAACTTAGTATATTGTATATTGTAGTACGAGTATCTTGGAAGGTTTATCATTTCATTCATAAATTATACTTAAACATTAATCTCAATAAACAAACAAAACAAAAACAAAATAAGTCATCTAATATTTTTTTCTTCTTCTTTTTGTCATAATCGTTCAGTGTTTCTTACCAACACTCTTTTTAGCAGCCAATCTTTGTTCTGTTAGAGCAGCAATCACAGCAGCACCGACACCAGAACCATCTTCAGCTGGGACAATGATAATTGGGTAATCTTTTGGAGCAACTTCCCAATCAAAAATATCTCTTAAACCTTCAGCAGCACGTTCCTTGAAACCTGGATATTTGTTGTAAACAGAACCATCAGCAGCACAGTGAGCAGTCTTAAATTCTCTCTTCTTGCAAATAGCAGCGATACCACAAACAGACAATCTAGCAGCTCTGGTACCAATCAATTCACACAAACGACGGATCAATTTACGTTCATCCAAGGTGGCTTCAAAACCCAAAGCATTCTTGAATAACTTGTTGGTGTCATCCAAGTCTTCAGTGGTATCTTCTTCAATTCTGGCTGGTGTAGAAGTATCAAAGATAAAAGATTGTCTTAATTTGGTAATATCATGGTTTTTGAAAACCAAACCTTGTTCGTACAAATCTATCAAGATCAAACGAACCAATTCACCCAAGTAGTAACCACTAATCATCTTTTCAAAACTTTGTTGACCTGGTCTTGGAGATTCAGCATCAACTTGGAGGTCATATTTAGTTCTTGGAAGAACAAGGTGCTCATTATCAAAAGCACCATATTCACAGTTGATAGCCATCAAACCGTTTTGATCAATGTCATCGCACAAAGTTCCTTCCAACTTTGGAATATCTTTAACAACCTCATAGTAAGCACCATTACAACCAGTACCAAAAATCAAACCCATTTTAGTTTCTGGATCGGTGTATGCAGAGGCAACTAAAGTACCTGTAGTATCGCTAATCAATGCAACAACTTTGATTGGGACACCACGAGCGGCTAAAGCATCTTGTAACATTGGAACAACATCTTTACCTTCAACACCATCGATATCCCAACCCTTTGTCCATCTTTGCAAAACACCTTCGTTAATAGCATTTTGACTAGCTGGGTAAGAAAAAGTGAAACCTAATGGCATATGGGTATCAACACCATCTGGGAAATGCTTATCAACAAATTCTTTCAACGCAACAGCAATAAAAGACCATAGATCTTCAGACTTTGCAGTTCTAATGTGTGATGGCAAATGGAATTTTTCTTGAACAGTTTCGAATTTTCTTCCACCTAACAGCTTGACCAAAACGACTCTCAAATTTGTACCACCTAGGTCAATGGCCAAATAATGACCAGTTTCTTCACCAGTTGGGTATTCCATAACCCAACCTGGAATCATTGGGATGTTACCACCTTTCTTTGACAAACCTTTCTCAAGTTCTGTAACGAAATGGGCAGTGATGGCTTTTAATTTGTCTGGGGAAACATGAAGCAGTTCTTCTAGCTTGTGCACTTGTTCCAACAACTCAGGAGATATACCTTGTAATAATTCCTATATCTGGGTTAGTAATAGCTTCAATATTTTCAGGAATCAATCCTGAGTCCTTTTACCAAGCATAGTAGTTCCTTATATCTCTCCATAATAAAGATCTCAGTGTTGTTGTCGTTGTTATCTTGTTTGTGACACTTACTTCTCTTTGTGCAGCAAGTTGTTGCTTGTAGGTAGCTGTAGTCATTATTGATTTCCTATCTATGTTTGTAAATAAATTTTGAGTGGTTTCAATCACGCAACAGGTATATGTTTTATAAGAAAAAACGGGCCAGTAGCTTTATTTATACTTTTACAAGTTTTGACTCTTTTTTAGAGATTTATCCTGAGATGGAAAAAACCAATTTGAGTTACCCAGCTAATCTGCACGTCGGGGCTTGCTCAACAGAGGGTTATGCATGAAAATGCTTCTCCATCATCCCACGGAGGTTTGTTCAAGGGGAAAACGTATAGCTTAAAACACATATCAACACTACTGGTTTGTTCTTTTTTCTTGGAATTATCAGATTCTCAAAAGAAAGTTTAAGGATTAATATCATATTATATACAATGCTAATAAATGAACGCTTCGACCTGCCCGTCGTATAAACTTGCATCCAATTCTTTGACTTGAAGAGGTGTACTAGTACTACTACAGCTACTGACATTTCTTACCTTGTAAAATATGTTGATGCGCGGTGAACAGTTGACCTTTTTGAATTTACAAACAAGCAAAACAAAACAAACACAGGTACTACTATAACGTATGTTGAAGAGCACTGACAAATTTTTCATTCATATACCTTGAGATAGGTCAAGTTGAAGGTAAATAAAGTATTCAAAGTACGTACAGTTTATACAATATTTCATAGAAGAGGGGGACTGGGGTTTCTAAATTCTATGTCTGTTTCAAACAGCCTTAGATGTCGGCTGGTGAGTCGTGCGTGAGTCGTCAGTGTGACTCGGGAGAAGGAAAAATGTTTTTCCGACCTAACAGAGATGGAAAAACTAGGTGCATATTTGTGCTTCAGGAATCAGGATTAAAGTTCAAACTCGATTCTAATTTCTGGAGAAAAAACACTGATACATAGCCATAGGCAACCAATTAACTGACTAATGAGAAAATATAATTAAAATTTAAACTATCATTCAAGTTTATAAAGGTAATAGACGTCAATTGACAGAATAAGTTTGTTGAAAACTTTTTTTGATACATATGGAGTCTTTAAAGTTCAGATGAATTCTCTATTCGCTTAGGTAGTAAAGGGATAAATAATAAAACTGTCAAGAAATTACCCACGAGTCAACTATTCTTTGATAATTGTAAGGAACTTATGGAACACAATACGTATTACGTATGTACTATGTATTATGTAGTAGTAAATTTAGTCAAATTTATTCCAAATCATGTGACCTCTTATTACTTCTTTGGAATTTTTGTTACAGCAGAAAAAAAAAATAGACACAATTATAGAAGAGCACGAATCATATTGGTTGCCTAGTTTGGAGATGTCTGTTCTTGTTAAACTAGAATTTTTGTAATTATTATGAAACATGAAACATATGTTCAGAAGTGGCTGATAGAAAACTAACATGGTTTTAAGAGGTGGGCTAGATGCCATTTTTGAGAACCAAAGATACTACACAGTCACCGTTCCAGAAAAGGATGATAAAACTCCATTGACTGTTGCTGATTTAATCGAATATATTGTTAAAAATATGATCAAGACTCCATCTGATGTTGATGTTTTCATTGAAAATGGCACTGTGTAAGTTTTGTTGCGAATGTACTTGCTGTTGAATTATGAACTAACCTATATCAAAAATATCTAGTCGCCCAGGTATTTTGACTCTAATCAACGACACAGATTGGGAATTAGAAGGTGAAGAAGCATACGAACTACAGTCAGGTGATGTTATCGCGTTTACATCTACATTACACGGTGGTTAAAGAGGTATATCACGTATTATTCTTGCATGTTATAAAATAAACAAAAATGTCATTAAGCAATATGTACCATATTATTTTGTCTTTAAATTTGGGTAAGTTTACAACCAAGTAAACCACGACCAGGCCAGTTTGAAGTCGGTTTTAGTTTTAACTCAACTTCACGGTCATCTCTTAATAATGTCACATCAAGTAAGATCTAAATCAGGTTTGTTAATTTTAATGAATTCAAATAATAAAATTTTTGCAAGACGCTTGCTTACATTTTGGTTCGCAAGAACGTAAGATGGCAGGTTCTTCAAATTATCATGATTAGTTGCATTGATATTCCCAAATGAGCAAATCTTATCACCAACAAGAAACCCCTAATGATATGTTAATATTATAGTGAAGAGAACAAAGTGGGAAATCGACTTACAGCAACAGCAGCAGGGCTTTCTGGCAAAACTTCTGCGACTAAAACAAAAGGCACTTTGGATTTTGTGATTGGTTCTTTGACACCACCAACTTGTAAGGTTGGGTCATTGAAATGATCTGTGATCTTTGTGCTTAGAATCTCTAGTAGTTGTTTCAAATCATTTCTCAACTTGATGATGGAAACTCTTGATGTTCGCACCTCAACAACATCAATATCTGATCTTGGGAATCCATCAAAGGTGGTTAATGATGTATCCATTGTTACCCCATGCTAATAAATTAAATGTTACTAACAGCCCCAAGTAAATAACAAGCCAACTCACCTTTTCTAAGACTTTTGATAAACGATGAAGTTCTGATTCAATCTCCAGTTTAGCTTGAGACAATTGTGTAAAGTTGTATTCTTCAAATTTTGTAACATCGTACGTTGGAGTGTACTTGTTATAGTTCAATGATCTCATAACACCCTCCATATTTGTTTGTTTTGTTGATTTTTCTGATGTGATGATTTTAATATGGCTCTACAAGTAAATTGCTTGTTGTCTACAGAATTTTGAAAATCGAGATTGCTCAACGGCATTGCAGAACGGTAAGATTGAATGGTGATATTTGAATGTTATACAATTATGCTACAGTCTAGACTCTAAAGGTAACAGACTATACCATATTCCAAGATCAAGTGGAAATAGTGTTTGAAAATGGTTCTTCATGGCGTTGTTTTCTAGTTCTCCTGCTACGCATTGGAAGAATGAGCGGACATTATTCCTACAAACGATACAAAAACAGTTGAATCTCACATCTCATTGACACATTTGTTGATTGGTTGTTGCACCCAGAGTCAGGGAGTCAGTACTGACTCCTGAGTATAGTTATTAGAACAAAGAACAAACAAGAGGGGCGATAAAGTTGCTAGTATGTGTCTCACTCAACTGGGTATATAAAAAGGTACAAGTAAAATTCAATTATTCGAAAATTCTACATTACTTGACAACCTTTTCATCAACACAATGTCTTTATTCAAATGCAATTCAAAAAGAATTTTAGCTAATTCTTCGACTTTCAAAGTTATCCAGCAATCAAGAGTCCTAGTTCCATGCCGTTACTATTTTTCTTCAAGCAATTCTGTCGATGAGCACCCACAGGAAAAACAAGAAGTAATAGAAGAAGAAGAAGATATCAATGTTGAACTTTCTCAAGAGGAATATGATCGTAATGCAAAGCTATCAAAAGAATTGGAGCAAACGAAGGATACAGACTTGAGGAGATTTACTGAAGAACATGTTAAAGGATTCAAGAATTTGAAAGAGAAGGGTGAAAAAATACCAGAAGAACAAGACCGTCCAGAAGACTACATGTGAATCCGTCTTTACAATATTTATTCAATATATATTTATGCTAGTAATATCGTTCTTACTTTGTATTTCTGCATATAACTAAAGTCTAAACCTCATAATACAAATATGTAGCACCAAGCATAAGTTTGACTTCACTTGTAACCAAATATTAGTTAAACGTTATACATATTTAATACATCATACATATATGATATATATGAATGACTAACCTACCTGGATCATCAATGATCAATGTAAGACATCGGTGGTCCTTTAGTAGAGGCTGTTTACTACCAATCTTAACATCAAAACGCAAAAAACGTTAACCTCGCACAAACTGTAAATAAAAATGAAAATCAAGCAATCTGTCTGCTACCTATATCGCCATATGTTAATGTATCATGATCAATCATCCCAATAAAGCTCTAGATCACCAATAAAACTCCCAATTCAGAATCAGACTTGGAAGAGCCATCCACTTCTGCACGTGACTCAACTTCTGACAGCTTTTTGTTTGTAAGCATCGAAATTTGAATACACGTAGATAAACCATCACAAATCAACACAAGAGAAGATTGTATTCTGATTCATTTGTTCCTGCTATTTTTACCGAGTGCAGGTGTACAGATAGTGGATATATAACACACAACATTCTTGCAGGACATCTGTTTGTGGGCTGCATTGTCATTTTACTTGAGAATTTAGTTTTAACGCCCCCTCGATCAAATAGAGAACAGCAGCAGTATTGAGGCGAACATCAATAATGACGATAACGGCTACAGAGAACCAGAAGTCACAGAAGATTAAAACATTGTCTGATTTGAATGAGTTGGTTGATGAGTATATGAGAGATCTGGAGGCAAATACTTTTGTTGAGTGTCTAAGAGAAGCCATCGAAACTTTTGGAAATGTAAGATATTTGGTAGTCTAACAGACTTTTGAAATATAATGATATATTAACACATATTTAGTATCGCAGTGAGGTTGAAAAGAAATCCAATGTTGATTTTGAAAAGGCATTCATCTACTATTCTATTGCATCAAATCTAGTGGTTTCCAAAATACCATCTCTTCCAGAGTATGAGGCATATAAATCTGCAACAACAAAGAAGGAGAAAGAGGCTATGAAGATGCTCAATGAACTGACATCCAAATTGTTTCGTGATGCATATATCGATACAGTCAAAAAGTGTTTAAAAGGTGGAGTTGTTCAAAGCCCTCATCCGCAAACTGCGACTTCACAATTATCATCACTGGCATCAGCACCAACTTCATCATTACCAACCCCAGCATCAAGAACAACATCTCAAAATAGTCTACCCAACGGTGTTGTAAATTTATTTGATACGTTTAAAGATGGAGTTGTTGAGCCTCAAAACTTGAAAAGATTAGTTGATCATTTCGGTGATTCAGTATTAGTTATTGATGTCAGAACAAGAGAAGAGTTCAACAAAAGTCATGTACTAGCCAAAAATATTATTTGCATAGAACCAGTATCCATACGGTCTAAATACCATGATCAAGATCTTGAAACATTTGCATTGATTACTTCTCCAGATCACGAACGGGTGTTATTTGCTAAGAGGTCTGAATTTGAATTGGTGATTCTTTATGATCATTCCTCTACTCAAGCCATAGAGTCGGACGCAATTGTGAAACTTTTGGGTATTCTGCGTGACAAGTCCTTTGATAAACCATTAAAAAGAAGCCCAGTTGTATTATCCGGTGGGTTTGAAGCATGGATCTCTAAATATGGTGTTTCTGGGTTCCAGAATAACCATGGGAAGCTGTCCCAACCTATCCCAATTGTTGCCAGAAGATCAAGTATGAGTCGTACATCAACATCACCAATTGCAAGAAATATAAATGATTACTTGTCTAACCCAATGAAGAATGATTTCAGATCTGAAATTGCTTCTCCACAAGTTTATTCTCAATTTTCGCCAACAATCAAGAGAAAAAGCAGTTTCAAACTTCCATCGTTATACACATCAACTTCAAATACAAATTCTTCATCAGCTGCTAATTCGAGAACTCCAGCATCATTTAAACCATCCACACCAGTCTCTACTGCTTCACCAATTTCACAATCATTACCAAAGAATTATGAATCTATAAAATCTCCACAAAATAACGATAATAATAACAACAAGAAGTCATTAACACCTTCTAACAATTCTGTCAGTGTGAATGGTGTTGGTACAACATTACAGAGTTTGCACTGTACAACTGGGCTATGCAATCTGGGTAATTCATGTTACATGAATTGTGTTTTGCAATGTCTTTTAGGTACTGTGCCATTAATGCAAATGTTTGTGAATGGTACATACAAGCAGCATGTGAATATTTATAGTAGATTGGGTACGAAAGGTATTATGGCGAGATTTTTTGCTGAACTAGCACAGTCAATTTATCAAAAGAATGGGCTTGTTTATGAACCAAGAAATTTCAAGATTGCAGTTGGGTCGTTAAATTCCACGTTTAGGAATAATAACCAACAAGATTGCTCTGAATTTTTGAATTATGTGCTTGATGGTTTGCATGAAGATTTAAACGAAGCTGGTTCTATGCCTCGTTGTAAAGAATTGACAGAAGAAGAGGAGAAGTTGAGAGAAAGCATGCCTTTGAGAACTGCATCTTCTATTGAATGGGAGCGTTATTTGAAGACCGATACTAGTGCTATTGTATCGTTGTTTCAAGGTCAATATTCGAGTCAATTGAAATGTTTGGAGTGTGGAACTACTTCAACAACTTTCCAATCCTTTTCGGTGTTGAGTTTGCCTATTCCTGAAGAGTTATCTAAAGAACCATTGCATAGAATCCCCTTGATGAAGTGTTTTGATGAGTTTACCAAATTAGAGATTTTAGATGGTGACGATCGTTGGTTCTGTTCAAAGTGTAAAAAGTTAAGAAAATCTACAAAGAAAATTACAATCACAAGATTACCAGCCAATTTGATTATTCATTTAAAGAGATTTAGAAACGATGAAGGGTTTTCCAAGATTACTAATTTTGTGGAGTATCCATTTGAAATAGATTTAACATCATATTGGCCCGAAGTTTCTTCAAAAGAAGAGGCTATCAAGTTATTGAGCATTCCATCTCGTGGACAAACACCACCATTTAAATACGCTTTATACGGTGTTGCTAATCATTCAGGGACATTGGCTAGTGGCCATTACACATCATACGTTTGGAAAGGTACGGTTAAAAAGTGGTGTTATTTTGACGATACTAGGGTTGTGAAGAATGTTCAACCTACATCTGTGATTAATGCCAATGCATATGTTTTGTTCTATGGTAGAACATTGGATTAAAGAAAAAAAGAATGATTGGATTAATGTTTTTAAGTTAAAAGTTTTATATTAGTTTTGGATATTTTTTTAATATTAATAAAAGTATTTTCGTAAATTAGAGCGTGGAAGTTTCTGTAAGGTATACAGGAATAATTAAGCATCTTTAATAATGTATTAATTTGTTGTTTGTTTCGCGTAATTTATTCCCAGTCATCGTCATCATCATCTTCGTCTTCTTCATTATCATCTGTAGCTTCAGTCTTTTTGTCATTCTTTTCAGCTTTCTCCTTTGGAACCTTTGTAACGTCCAAAGTTGATGAGTCAACAGACTTCAATTCATAAGTAGAATCACTTGAAGCCGCAGACTTTCTGTTTGATTTGCCAGTTTGTTGATCTTCATCTTCTTCATCATCATCATCACCCCAGTCCAAGTCTTCCTTTGTAGCAGTAACGGTATCCTTCGTCAACAACTTCTTACGAGCAGATTCTTCTTCATGGATTCTATCAGTCAAGAAGAAATAACGGGCCCAAAAATCGTTGTATTTGATTTGAGTTGGTACAATGGATGATGATAAATTGTTCAAATCGTTATTTTCTTTCAATAATTTGGAAATTTCTTCAGTTTTGGACTCAACGTTGAATGATTTTTTGAACTCATCGTATTTAGCATCATTTTCTTCAATCTGTAGATATAATTCAGGTTTTGTGTGTAGTAAATGCAATTGAGCTTCAGTTCTGTTTGAGGAAACCTTAATGGTTTTATCACCACCAACATTAAACAACATATTAGCCTCGTTTTCATCAATCAAATCATCATCTTTATCATCATCTTCTGGAGCATCCAATACGATTGATTCTTTAATAAACTTCCCAAATTTACCAAAATAAGAACCCGCAATGTTTTCAACCTGTTCCAATTCTTTGTCCAGTTCATCCAAGTAGCTATTAGTTTTTTGAGAAAAGGTTGAAATAGCAGCCTTTGATTTTTCAGCATTTTCATCAGTAATCCACTTCTTTTGTAAATCATCCAAGTTTTTAGTTAAATTTTCTCTTGTTGACGACAACTTTTCATTCAACTGTAGGTTCTCGACATGCTTCTTTGTCTCGTTAATGACATCATCAACTTTGAAGTTGTTCCATAAAGACCCTAGAGAAGACCCCCAGGTAGACGCCTTGGTTTGCAACGCGGTGTAAGTCGTTGAGATGTCATTTTCCAATTTTTCAAAAGACTCTTCAGTCTTCTTGTTAATTGGGGCGTTGCTTGCATCTGGGGATGGGCCTTTCAATATCTCTTGTTCGCCCTCCAACAACTCGTTGTTCTGTTCGTAGATCAAGTCCATGGTGGTGGTGTATCTGTCTGTTTGGTGCAATCAATCAATCAATTAGTGTGTTGATGAATCGCTCAGTAGTGCTGCTGCTCAGTATTGGTTAGAAGTGGAAGTTGGCTTTTTTCAGTGTCACCAAAAACAAAATGAGCAAAACGGGAAGTCATAATAAACCAGAAGAATCAGAATAGAATCAGAATAGAATCAGAAGAAGAAGAAGAATGACTGCGCTAGACACCCTTGTTCCCCCATTGCGCTTCTGTGCGCTGCAGCCAAAGCTTTACAGAGGCTCATACCCACGCCCAACCAACTATAGGTTCCTTAAAAGACTCAACCTGAAGTACATCATCTCCATGACTCCCAACCCAATCACAGAAGAGACGGATAGAGAGTTTTATGAGTTTGCCCAGCAGAACCACATCATGCTGATCCATATCGAGTGTGCCAAAGAAGGCGGAAAGAAGAAGAAGAGAGGTGTTCCCCTCGGATACACTGCTGTTGTGAAGGCCCTTGAGATGATGATAAACGTTGATTATGCTCCGTTGTATGTTCACTGTCTGAATGGTGGCCAAGTGACGGCCTTGACTGTTGCGTGCTTGAGGAAGCTATCGTTTTGGTCATCAGTGTCGATTTTCAATGAGTTTTTGACGTATACTGGTTCGATTAATCTACACGATAGAACGTTTATTGAAAACTTTATAGGTGAGATCAATGTTCCTGAGCACCAAGTGGAATGGATGTGGACTGGGCTGTCGAAGGATGTCATTGGTAACCATCCTACTCTGAAGTTTATTGTGGGTGATAAGAAGTACATGTTGGCTGAGGATGCTACGAGTTAATATTAATATTATTTATAATGATAATAAATAGTAATGACGACTATACGATGATTAACTTTGTAAAACACTAGTTCAATTATACAAGAATTATTCAAATAATTGGCACCACATCTATTTTGTAGAATTACATATAATATTAACTATTGAAACAACAATGCTGCAGCAAATTCAGCATTACCTTGTGCTTCATCCAACGCTCTCACCACTTGATCTCTTGAAAAGCCAAGATTGATTAAACTAGTGATTGTTTCTTCGCTGTATGCAGCATGACCATTATTACTTCTTCTTTGGGCAGCTTCTGCTGCGGCAATTGCAGCTGGTGCATTTGTATTACTACTAGATCCAGTTGAAGCTGCTCCACTAGCACTAGTTCCACTGGCAACACCACCCAACACATGGCCAGGACCTTGTACAAAGCTCGAACTAGCATTAGAACCAGATGGCTGTTGTTGGCCCATCATATCTGGATGGAAATCCTTTGGGATCTCAGATTCTCCCAAAAATGGTGTTTCAACATTTGCAATCACCAAGACATTTCTTCTTAGATCAAGAACGGCTTGATGTCTTTTCAACATATCTAATCCTAATAGCATGTCAACTTGTGTATCCAAGACTGTAAAAGAGCATGGAACAAAAGTGTTTTCAATCTTTAGAGGAGCACTATGGATTCTACCAAAAATCTCAGTTTTACCCACACCATGCGCTTCACCTTTGAATCTCTTATCAATCAATCTGGACAAGTTGCACTCTTTTGCCAATTTGCTGCTAATGATTGTAGCCTGAGCACCAGAATCGACAAATGCCTTGACTGGGTGGCCATTAACTTCAACATTGATGTATAACATTGAGACGGAGGCGAAACTCTCTGGGGAATACTCTAGAGCATTGCGCATGTTTTCTTCAATTTGGTCCTGCTCAATCAGCTCCATGATTCTTTTCTGGTTTTCTGGGTTGTCTGGATCTCTTTGCAATCTGTTCCATTCATCAGCAGAGACGCCACCTGGATACTGGCTTTGTTGTTGCTGCTGCATGCTCTGAAGCATGATGTTTCTGAACTGTATTGGATCATTGATGTATTGCTCTAGTGCTGGGTTGGATGCTGTGACGCTTTGTCTCATCACAGGGTTTGATAGTAGTTGTTGTCTGACTTGTTCAATCTGGTTCTCAACTTGTGGAGGAAGCCCTGGTTGAGCAGTGGATGGAACTTCAGCAGCAGAAGCAGCAGCACTGGCAGCACTCTTCTTTCTGATAATCACCAGCTCATTAGCAGCAACACCCAACTCTTTCAATGTCTTGTTTTCACCGTTCAACTCTTTGGAGTTGACAATGACGACTTGGTCGTTTGGCTCAACACCACTCTCAGCACCAACGTATGCCTTGAAGTCCTGGATAGAAAAGTCCTCCGAGATGTCGATTGGGAACACTGCATCGGTGTGCTCGACTGTGACTGTTAGCTGTACCATTCTTTCTGTGTATTTCTGTTTCTTGTTGATTTTGGTTTAGTTGTGTCTGAGTGGATGGCAAAAGTTGATTTATAAACAAAACAGACTGAATATATCAAAACTGACGAGAAACGAGTGGCGAACAGAAAACGCAGGAAGAACAAAGTGCTGTGCTGCTGCAGTTGCTATCGCCCATTATTAATAGAACAGCAGCATGGTTGTGGGCAAAAGAGTAACCAGATCGAGTGGCTTGTCGAGGAAAGAGGCTGTATTAAAGGGGTCCATCACGAGTACTAACTCAAGAACAATAACTACTGCAAAGACTACTAAAAGGACCACCAAAAGGACTAAAAATAGCACAAAATACACATTCAAAGAGCACCATCTCGAGCTAGCACAGAGATACCCTGCGCCAGCAGACCTATCGTTTCCACCAGAGTTTGTTTCCCAGCATATCCCCAGGTTTATCAAAGGTTTGCAGTTTGTTGTGCAGAAAGATCCATCGCTGTACTCCATCATCGTTAGTGAAAACTTTGCCCGTTTTGAAACCACGTCCAAGCCAGCAGTCACTGACCAGGAGCACTTTGAGCATCTATGCCGCAGTGTGATTGCGCAACAGGTGAGTGGTGCTGCTGCCGTTTCGATCAAGCGTAAAGTGACACAACTCTTTAATACCGATGATGAGCTCTTCCCAACACCGCAGCAGATTGTCAGTTGTGATGATGAAAAGCTGAGAAGTGCTGGTTTATCAGTGCGTAAAGTTGAATACTGCAAGGAAATCTCCAAGGGCTTCATCAATGGCAAGCTTTCACACGATTTCTTTACAAACGGTACTGATCAAGAGATTTTGGATGCTCTGGTTAGTATTAAGGGCATAGGCCCCTGGAGTGCAAAGATGTTTTTATGCTTCTCCCTGCATAGAATGGATATATTTGCAAGTGATGATCTGGGTGTTGCAAGAGGTATGTCCAGATACTTATCCACTAGACCTGAAGTGTTGAAATCAGCAAAGCAAAATGTTGATCCTGTGCTTTATAAAAAAAGGGGGAAATTTCAAGATAATAAGAAAAGAGACTGGGTAGTCATACATGATGCTGATGTTGATTATATTGCTGACACTTTCAAACCATTCAGAACGGCATTCATGCTGATTCTATGGAGAATAAGCTCCACAAACATTGAAGTATTGACTGAAGCTTCATAAAACATAATACACCTACATAACCCCAAATAAATTATAACGTATCTATTGTACAACTTAAATTAGACAAAAAAAAAGTATCGTATCGTATCGTATCGTATCGAACACATATTCTCATTTTCCGTTCACATCAGTATTACTATTAGTTTGGACGTTCACCACCTGGAATCAACATCACGATTTGGTTACCACTCAACAACACCTTCTTTCTTTGGACAGTGGTTCCATCAGCATTGTACTCTGTGACATCCTCTAACACAACGTTGACGAAATCATCAACACCTAATAGAGTACCAGTGAACTCTTTGTATGAAGCAAGTAAGATCCAAATTTTGGACCCGATGCACTTGTCAATAAGCTCCAAAGGCATGATTTTGCTGGCATTGGCATTGGCATTGGAATTGGTCTTGGTATTAGCCTTAGCAGCTTCTGGTTTCTTCACAACTTCAACTGGCATGTCTGATAGTATCTTTATTATTATTCTCTTTAAGAAACTAATTATTTATGTTAATCAGTTGAAGTTTGACTTAAACCAATATTGAAAATCTTTGATGGTGTTTGGATGTTTTTTATAATGCTTATATTCGAATTATAACTATGTAATTCACTTTTGATACAAATTACAGAATTTATGTTTGATCTTCTGTTTACAGTTGGTTGGATATGCGTTATAAATTATCATTATCATTACTGAGTACTCCTCTGACTAGTTCTAGCTGCTTCACAAATCATCATTTTTCAACATTTTGTACCACCGCTAAATTTCTAAATTTTCTGGCTTTTTCGCGGGCAAAATTATTTTGAAAAATTCGCAATGAGAAAATATACACAACGTGAATTACAACCAATGCCTTATTCTCTGCCGTGTGTGCTTTCACTGCAAGAATCTAACTGGACACTGAGCACACGTTGAAATGGAGCCTTCCAGATTCCACTTCGAAATCGAAGTTTCTGATTTCCGCTTCGAAATGCTGGTTCCCAAATTCCGGTGCCTCTCGTAGTATTACGTATTATATAAGGCAAAAAAATAAATATATAAAGAATCAGAAAAAAGATTGTACGTGTATTCAATTTCAACAGTAATTCAAATCAAATCAAATCAAAAGGAAAACCCAACATCAAAGATGAGCACTGCTGCTGAATTCCCACACCATATCGCCATCAGACCACTGAATTTGGAGGACGTTGCTCAAACTGTCGAGCTGGAAAGCCTGGGGTTCCCTCCATCAGAACGCGCCAGTGGAACTTCTGTTGAGTATAGATTAACAGCTTGTCCTGAGTTGTCTTCTGGTTTGTTCATAAGGGAGTTTGAAGACGTGAGCGATGATTCTCATGCAGGTGCTGGCTTCAACGCTGCTAAGGAAGATGCTGTTGGTCATGCTTCTGCTGATGATTTCATGCCTTCTAACAGATCCTTGATTGTTAAAGAAAAATTGATTGGCCACATCTTGGGTACAAAGATTTATGGTGACTATATATCAGAAGCTTCCATGGAAGTGCCAGAGTTGGGTAAGGATGGTGTTGTCATCAATGATGCTGAGAATATCAAGAAGGGTCACATTGAATCATCCAGAACCATTGGTATTCATTCCCTTGTTATCCACCCAGATTATCAAAAGAGAAATTTGGCTACATTTTTGCTACATGACTATATACAGAAGCTGTCTAACCAAAGCGTTGGTGATAAGATTGCTATTATTGCAAAGAAGGAGCTGTTGCCATTCTACAATAGAATTGGGTTTGTTTCTCAAGGTGTTAGCAAGTGTGCGCATGGTGGTGAAGAATGGTATGATTTGCATTGTCCATTAATACCTGAGCCAGATCATGAAGATTAAGGAATTCTTTTATGTTGTCATGAATCAATATTATCTTATTTACATCATTCAATCGAATAATTAGGTCAATATTAATAATTATATAAATAATGATACACTCATACAAGAGAGAAATATAATGAATGCACATTTTATTTTAATACTACACTGAATATACTTAAAAT
>JAJLVX010000523.1:0-19906 GCA_030564525.1 Liangdongia berthetii | reverse complement strand
AATTCAACCATATTGTTCAAATCTAGCTTCATTAGTAGTCTATTCTCCTTATGAGTGAATGCAACGTTTCCAGGCTCTTTGTACATTAACAAGTCCATGACAATTGAGTAAATAGCACCATACTGTTTTGCATCACATGTAAAGACTGCGGATGAGAGATCACAGGAAATCTTCTTCATAGAATCTTCTTCACATTGTGAAAAGAATGCAATGTCAGGCTTTTGGAAACAGAACATCAGTGACGTCTTATCCATAACCCTTGATTCTGATAATATACTACCATCATGGCATAACTCAACACCCAACCATGGTGGCCATGAAGATGTGGAACCGTAAGAAACAGTATTGTAAAATAATTCACCACTTGAAATGACATCTTCTTTATGGAAAACGAAAATACTGGCATCTTTCAAGATTGTACCAAATCTTTTCTCAATCATATGTTCATCGTACAAATCAGTAGATGTTTTAGCATTGAAGGCTAAGACTTCCATTTCAATTTTTGGTGACGCAACAATTGCACAAGAGTTTAAGTCTTCATCTGTTTGGAGCTGAATTTGTGGAGAAACCAACTTGACAAAATGATCTTCATTTATGGTAGTTGCAATTTGGACACTCAAAGTTCTCAACTCATCTTCAAAGTTTCTTAATCTTTCTGATGCACGAGTTTGAGCTATACTATTTCCACAGACAGATGATTTGTGTTGTCCTGAAACATTGGTTGTTATTGGAGTCAAACGCTCTGGTGCACCATAATTATGCATTCTTTGAGCTTCAATAATTTCATCAAACTGATTAGTAGCCTTGCTTTTCATGTAATCGCTGTACTGATGTCTTGTCTCAAACAAATACAAATATCTGTAGAGGATGTTTCTGTTGGTGTTATTCCACTTGAGCATCATGTTTAAAATGGCGTATCTATTGGTAAAAGTACTGTTCTCAAAATTATCAATCAGAATCTCTCTTGTAACAGTTCTATCAAGAGCAACACTGCAAACATCACCTGCTCTAACTTCATTTTGGTGAATCTGATAAGTTGAGCGCAGATGTTCAGCATGTTTCAGACCTTGTTCCAATTTGTCATTATCATTATTGATTTTATCAATTTTCAATTTATCCATTTGAGTCAAGTTACTCTTCGTTCTCAACTTATCAATTTTCATCTTGTTGGTACCTATTTTAGATTCAAGTTCTGAAACCCTTTGATCAAAGCATTTTATTTGGGTGCTAGCAGTGTTCAAATCAAAGACATTACAATCATGAAACCATTCAAACCCAAATGGCGCAACTCTTTCTCCAGTTTCAATATCAATTTGATGTAGATCATCATTATCATTCTTTTTAAAGAACAAGAATCTTGGGGAGGACATCAGTGGATAAATCTGGATTAATCCCTTATAATCTTCAAGTGATTTTGCACGAATCTCAGTGAAATCACAAATATCATACCAGGCAGAGTCATTATCAAAGGATTCAAATCTATGGTTAGTTTCCAGACCACCAGTAGAATCCTCCTTATTGTATGTAAAATCCTTATCAACCTCAAAAGAACCTCTGATTGTTCTCAAGTCTAAATCTGTCAAATCAACTTTACCAATATGGAACTTCAACTTCATTTCTTTCTTTACAATATTTAGGAATGAATTTCTTTGGAAAAGCAATTCTTTCCGCTGATGAAGATCCATAGTGAATGACGACATACGGCCCTTCAGACCATAAGCAGCACACTTATCTCTTTCAACAGAACTGATTTCATGGTCACGATAAATGTGAGTGATGTATAATGGCTCAATATTTGCCTGATATTTGATTGTATATAAATGTCGACCAAATTTCTTTGATGGTTTCTTTGGACCAAATATACAACCATGGCGAACAGGCAATGAGTTAGAAAAGTTATGCCACCAGCTAAAGAAATGTTCAAAACCAACAGGGGAAAGTTGTATCGTATTATAAGCATCTGGATTCTTAGAAATCAATTTGAAACCCAAATGTATGTATTGACTTCTAAAGCCCCTATAAGCATCATATGTATTCAGATCATCAACGAACTCAGGCATGGACAATAAAACATCGTAATGAGGTTTAGAAATATGAGTTCTGGTTCCGTCTAAATCCTTTCTTTCAAAACCAAGTTCAACGACAAGCTTAGCACCGCCAGTTAAACTGATACACTTCTTTTCAAAGTAATTCTCTTTCATCTTATCCACCATTATTGGATCTGGTTTAGTGTCTTTATTATAGTAGTAACCAAAACATGAAGTTTCAAAGTTTGCTGATTCATCAGCTAAAAATACAGCATTTCTCGTTTCTCTATTCCACACCAATATTGGTTCAGCTAAATGGTTTGGGACAGCAAACAGAATCTCTTCACAATCAAAGATCATGAAATCTCTTGGATCATCTTTTTTGTTGACACTGCAAACAACACTATCTTTAAAACCAAGTAAGAACCCTGAAGATTTACCACACAAATCATAAGGGTCTTTGGAACCTTTCAGCAAAATATTCAATGAACCACCATGATTCCAATTTAGGTTCATTCTAGCATGGAAATTGTTTCTTATCTTATCCCAGAATCCAACTTTATCAGAAGGATCAACCGGTGGCTTGGTGAAATCATCAAAGTTCAACATCACTTGCTGAATGCATGGCTGATATGAAGAACCCCATGTGATCTTAGTGTTTTGATCTGAGTTGACATCCCAGTCTAACTTGGTGAAAATTTTGATCGAGCTAATAGTCTTTGGAACATTCAAAGAATAACACTCATCATTCAAACTCTTTGGACAACCAGGAACCAATGGAACGTAAACATGTCGAACTTCTTTGTATGAATGGATCATTTCTTCACCAATGATAAAATCACCGTGTATTTCAACAGCAGGTAGTTCTTCTGGTTGCTTATTAGTTGTTCTTGGCATGTAAATAGCAGGGAGCGGATAATCTCTTAAATGTAGCCTTAATTCATCCAATCTCAAATTAGTGTGAAGTGGAATTAACGTTGAATACTGTGTAGTCTTTGGTTGGCCCTTACCAACATCATAGATAAAATCAGGAATACCTTCTGTACCAAATGAAGGTCCACTAATGTCCCAATTCAAACCAGATAAATTCAAATTAAACAGGAATGGTGAATTTGAAAAGTCAATAACTTTGTGATTGAAATTCTCCGGCAGCTGTGATTGATCAATTAAACCCCATAAATATATGAAATTCTTCTTGAACTCATCAGTGGTGTGTCTTCTGAAACTCTGAACTCTCTTAATCCATGATTTAGAAAACCCTTCTCTCAAAACGTGTAATTTCTCCAAACAATCCATTTTCGACTTGTTATAAGATTCCTGGTTGTGGACTTTCTCATCCTCAGTATACTTGAGATCAAGATTTGTAACAGATTGTGAGCTCTTCAAAATTTTTGTGAGTTTAGTAGCCTTATCAATAATGTGATTGGGTAAGTCACTGTGAACAACAGGTTTCATCACAAGTTCCGTGTTAATTCTTTTCGATCCAGATGCAAATGTGGAAGACTTTGCCACTGGAACAGGTTGAGTTTGACCTTTAAACAGTTCAGCAACCTTAGCATCAAAAAGTAATGTCTTTTCATAACGAGATCTCTGTTCAAGCAACCCAATCTGAAAAATCATGGATAATTGTACTTCAAATGGATCATCTTCCATGCTAAATATCAAATTTTTAGACTTAATATTCATTTTTGGAATCTTCACAGCTTTCTTTGCTCGTGGGTTAATGTAAATTTCGTTAGTGTTGAACTTAAATGAATGATGTAGCTGCTTTAAAGTCTTCACCATTACAGAAACATTTTGAAACACCTTGTAGAAAATAAACTGGTGAGGAACACTAACATGACAAGTTTCATTCTTAAATTTGATCCAATCTGCAGATTTATTCTTATCTAAAATCTGTAAAATATCGGCAGCAATAGAACCTTCAACACACGTCAAAATTCTAGACCAATAACCATTAACAGTCGGCGATTCAGCACATAATCTTAAATAATGAGAAGAAATCAAAAGTGGATTTTCAAAAAGAGCATGGATCTTCAAGTTTACAACTTCACATCTCACTTTGAACTTGTCTGGTAAAATGATAATTGAATCAAACACCTCAAAATTGAACTTAAAATCAATTAATCTTAAAATCTTTTTAATTTGCTCTATGGACTGTGCCTTTGGTTTGTCAAGAGACTGTTTGGCTTTGTCCTTTTTCAAAATTAAAGTTTCAAATACAGTGTTTCTAATCAAATGGAAAGACGATAACAAAATAAAGTGGGTAATCAAAGAGTAAAAGGCTTCAATCTTCTTCACCTTTCCATCAATCACCAATCTATTACCAGTTGGTCTGTTTGCAACAAAAATCTTAATATGTGATCCAGGGCATTTCAAGATAACTTTTTCCTTCAATACATCTTGTTGTGAACTCTTTTCACTCTCTAGCTTCCAAAAAACTTGATGTGACTTAAACCGCAGTTCCCAGCCTTCTGTCTTGGAGCTTGCGTTGCTTTCTGCATCCAACCCTTTATCATCATCTTCTAATGACGATGTTGAAGAATCACTAGAATTGTTTAATGAATTATTCACAAGGTCAAGATTCCATTGATCCAATGAAACAATCACTTTACGTAATTCTCCACGAACAAAGTCCTTTTGAGTCTGAGGATCAAGACATTTCATCAACTCTTTGGAAAGAAGCAGAGATCTGGAACCTAGTTTCATCTCAATGTTGTATGAGGTAACTGAAACTTTAGAAATCCAATGTGGAATAAAATCAACCATTTTCTCTTCCCAATTGATCTCAGTTTCTGGTGCTTCTGTTGCACATGGTTCTTTAATGTTATCTTTTGCAGAGGTCTCAGCACATTCTGTGTGTAGCCATGAAGTGAATTCCTTATACTTTCTGATACAAGGATCAACCTTGCTCACCAATTCAGTAATTATATGGTTAACTCCATTCAAGCAATGTAAATCGGACAAATCAAGCTTCACGTTATGCCAATTGGATTCAGACAAAGTATCTAGTGTTGGTAATAACTGAACATCTTGTTTCCAGTTGGAAGATTCGCAAGCATACATATCATGTTTCAACTCCAATTCAGTATCAACGTATTTCAACTTCATATCTTTACTTTCCAATCTCTCTTTCAAAACAAAGTTGTAACACCCATCAAATATATTTCTTTTAGTTGATATCTCTGTAGCAATTGATGACCATTTGGCAAGCACAATCTTGAAGAATTTGCCATTCATTGGAGACTTGAGCGTTAGCAATGGGTTTTCAATACTCATTTTCAAATCTAACAAAGTCCATAGGTTTGGGTAAGTCTTTAAAAACTTTAAAAAGGTGTATGGTTCTATTGAAACATCAACTTTTTCAGGTGTGATGATCCCAGGTATGACGTGTTTCTTGGATTGTTTTGAATTGGATGAGAATTTGTGTTGTTTGATTCTTACCATTTTCTTAAACTTCAAAAAGTCTAAAACACTGGTTACTATGGTGTTAATATCTGACGTTGTTAAATCCACAATTGGTTCTGATAAATGACAGGTGATTAATGCCTTTGATCCCCATTCATGAATCGATGTCAAATCATTAATGTTTTGAAAAGCAAAACTACCCATAGCATTCATCACAGGAATTTCAACGATATCTTTAAAAGTCTTCTCAACAGCATTGTACATCGACAGTGTGATACCAGTCAGGTTGTAAATCAGACTCACAGGCTTGTCATTAATCTTGTAGGCCAAACCAAACCCAGGAGAATTGAAATGCATTCTCTTGATACTAGTGACAAATGAAGTAATCTGAATGTCAAAAAACAATGATGGATCATAACTCATACAAACAATGCTCTCTTTATCACAAGTTGGGATTTCTGCTATATGTATATCTTGGAAAGCAAATTCAAGCCTCTCACACAATCGAACAAATGTAATATACTTGATCGCAATTTTTGTGACGATGTTGATATAATGTTGTTCAGTTTTGGGTAGTTTTTCCTTCTTGTCTGATTTTGCATCTGGATTTAATTCACAGAATGTTTTGTGGAAGCTTTCAATGTTTCTTAATAGTGAAAAAACTGGGATGTTAACGTTTCTAAACTCCACACTTAATTTTAATCTTGAAACATCGCCAGTTTTCAAGTCAATTTTAGTCTTCACTTCAAGCACAAACATATCTATAATTTGAATCTCATTGAGTGACTGGTGAAAGAATCTAAATATGAATGAAAATTGTGATGTCTTTCTTCCTTCTCTCTTTTGCATCAGAGTAGCACAAGTAACCATATGAGAACTGAAATTTAAACCAATGTCATTATCATGAATATTCAAGTCTTGAATACGTAACCCAACAAATCTAAAGTATTTCAAATAGAATTGAAAGAACTTTTTTATTTTTGAATTGTTTTCAAAAAGATTCACCAAGTAGTCTTCATCATTTGCATCATCAAACATGAACGCAGCCAAATCACACTTTGGTGGAGATGGAATCCCATCTGTCGCTGTAGATTCTGCATTGGTTGTCTTTGGCACTGAAAGAATATTCACATCAACATCGTCTAGAGCCAGACATATTTTCTTTCTTTCAGATAAATTGAATGCCAAACTCAATGAACCAACTTTAATGATAGCCTTTTTTGTATGTTTCTCTATTCTTGAAACTCTCAACAAGAACGGATTGACCGCACCAACCTTTAGCCCAAAGAAAGTACATAGTATCAATCTCACTAAAACCTGTGCAGATATGAATACAGCAGCAACCACTAATAGCGGTTTGGGTAGAGCCATAACAAAGTTGTAGATACTAGTACTACCCATGTTCATTGTTGATATTCAGCCGTGGGGGGAGTTAAAAGCAAGCAACTGGTGAGGCTTAGCGAGTTTCTGAACTGTTCTGATTGTATCTCAGCTTCTTCAGCAGCTTCCGCTCTATTCAGTGTTGAAATGCTGTTTTGGTATTATCTTTTAATAGAGATACTGCTCCTGTAAATATATTTGTTTATGTTTTTTAGCACTGTTAATTGGTTTCTTCCTCTGAAATTTATCCGATCCTTCTGGCGAGGAGTGGCTGGACAGAGTGTCCCACAGCCTAGCTTTCAACTTCCAGGCGGAGGCGCACCACGGAAGAGTCGCCGGATTCTAGTGGCTCCGTCTTCTCGGCCGACACACCAGCCACTGACACAATCAACAATATCACTAGCCACAATCAACAATCTTCCGTCTCACTAGCCACAGATAACTTCCTATTCAGGAAATTACCAGATATGGAATATTTTGTTAAGAGCCACAGAAATTTTTCAAAGAAATTTTTTTTGAGATGGTGAAAAAATGAAAAAGGCAGTAACAGAGTGAGAGAAGAGGTATAATTTTATTCATACTACAGATCTTAAATACACTGAATCATAATAGTATTTCAACATGGCTCCAAAGAAAGGTATTAAAATGGACTTAGGGTCCTTCTTGGCTGATGACAGTTTTGGTGGTCCTTCTCTATCTGCTGATCCGCTAGCTTCCTGGGCTGATGATGATGGTTTCGATGTCTCCAACGTTGCTCTTCCAGTCCACAACGCCAAAGGTGGTGCCAATCCTCTAGATCCAGCCTTTGGTGGGTTTGACTCTGGTCGTGAACAACGTGAACACCGTGACCGTCCAGAATTCCCAATTCCAGATGAACCACCATTTCAAGCTGTTGTTAACAACTTACCATGGAATGTTACTGAAAACGAGATTGCTGATTGGTTCCTTGATCACTTGAAAGATGAATCTGCTGTTGAACATGTTTCTGCTCCAAAAGAACGTGATGACCCAACTAGATTAAAGGGGTTTGCCTTTGTTAACTTTGCTACAGCTGAATTCTTGAAGAACGCTTTATCATTATCTGGTACTGAATTGGTTGGTCGTCGTGTCTTTGTTAACGTTGCTGATCCATCCAGAATCGATAGACGTGGTGGTAACGACAGACGTGGTGGTTCCTCCAGTTTTGCTGACATTGACTGGAGTCAAGCCAGAACTGGTGTTGCTGGTTCCAGAGTGAACAGTGGTGGCTTTGAATCTAGAGGTGGTGATCGTGGTGAGCGTAGACCTCGTCGTGAGGAACCAGATTTAGATTGGGGTTCTGCTAGAACTACTGCTGCTGCTCCATCAAGAGAATTTAGAGGTGAACCAAGAGAACCAAGAGAACCAAGAGGCGAACGTAAGCCACGTCGTGAAGAACCAGATTTGGACTGGGGTTCTGCTAGAACCACTGCTGCTGCTCCAACTAGAGTTGGCTTGGGTTTCAGATCCAGAAACGGTGAAGATGGTGAACCAAGAGAACCAAGAGCTGAACGTAAACCACGTCGTGAAGAACCAGAACTAGATTGGGGCTCTGCTAGAACTTCTGCTGCTGCTCCATCTGGATCCAATTTTGAAAGAAGAGCATCTAGACCACACAGAGAAAAGAAGCAAGAACCAGAACTTGACTGGGGTTCTGCCAGATCAACTGTTTCTCGTCCAGCCGGTCGTCAATCCACAAGCAGATCTGTTTCTCACTCATCCAGTGGTGCTGCCGCTGCCACTACTACCGAAAAGAAGGAAGAACCTAAGATTGTTAAGTCTTCTTTCTCTGTTTTGGCTAATGATGATGAGGATGACGAAGATGATGAACCAGAAGTTAAGAAGAATGAAGAAACCAATACCAAACCAGAAGCTACTACTGGTTTAGAAGCTGAAACTGCTGCATTGTCCGTCTCTGATTCTCAAGAATGGTGGGAAGTTGTTGGTAAGAAATAGAGTGTTATTCATAGACAAGAAGCGTTATCATAACGAGATATATTTGAAATGTTAAGCCAAACAAAAAAAGAAAAAGCTATTAGAAAGAAAGAAACTGTTTAACGGATGTATTGGCACATTTTTTTTTTCTCTCTGCCTGTTCCATATTATATAATTTTCACTAGTGTTTTAGGGGTTTTTGTAAAATAGATAATTGATCATATAAAACCACTTGTACATATTTATGCATATTAAAATAATCGACGTTTATATATATATTATTAGCTGTGGATCCTGCTAGATCAATTAATTATATTAAGTCTAGTACTCAGCTAGTGTAAATATATATAATTACGTCTACATTAATAAGACGTCGTTAATGGAATTAAACGTCGAGACAAGCTGTTATAATATAGTACAGCAGCTGTTGAGCTGAAATTTATTATGATAATTATATATATCTACTTAATACAGCTTACAGTTAATGGTATAATGGGACCATTTCAAAAGATCAAAAGAATGAATGACATGACACATAAAACTAAAACAAGTACAATAAAAAAAGATAAGAAAAAAGTCAAAAAAACAAACGGTTTTTAACAGAACGGAGTAAAAAGACAATGATACTTTATAACAAAAGTAAGTTGGGAAAAATCAATCAAAGTTCATAACACATCAAGCCATGCTTTCAGCACGATCTCTATTTGAGGTTTCATTGTTGTTGGTGGTGGTGTTGTTGTTATTATTGGAGTCATTAGAATTGTCAAAGTTTGGATCCTGACGTCTTCTTCTTTCAGCTTCATTAACAATCTCAGAGTTGATCAAATCTTTTCTTGAAATACCCATCAGCATCCAAAACACACGCCATCTAAACTTTAAATACCTCTTGATATTTTGTTTAGCAACATCAGTAAGCTCAGGATGTGTTTGTAATATCGTTTCAACACGTTCCTCTAGAGTTGTATACTGCAATTCAGGCAATTGATTGAAAGAATCAGCATCGTTAAAATCGTCACCATTGTGATTGTTGTTGTTTTCAGTATCAGCATTTTCAGTAGGGTTCTCACCAGTTGTATTGTTGTTTGATTTCAAGTAATAATCACGTTTACACATTGGACAACAGGCTTTACGTTTGGTCAACCATGGATCCAGACATTCTTGATGGAAAACATGCCCACAAATTAACCCTCGTACAATATCGTCTTTTTCAAATGCTTCAATGCAAATGGCACAAGACCCAGAATCGTAGTGTAATTCTTCACCACCAGAAGACCCTAGATCAACTTGGTCTTTTGGATGCACAGTGATGTGTTCAACTTCAACATTAGTTTCATTATCATCATCATTAGTGGCGGTGGCCGTGCTTGAGGTGGTAGTTGTGATGTCAACAACAGTATGTGTGTTGGTTGCATCATCAGGATTGGATTCTACTATCTCAGTAACTTCTTCCTCTATACCTTCTTCTTTCAGCTCCTGGTGGATATCTCGATGCTGGGCATCTCTTTCCGCACCTCCATCCAGCCAATCTTGATATGTACGACTAGGGAACAAATGTTCAACTTCAACTTCAGTCAGCCTTCTTTTTTTCTGGTAGCGTCTTCTTCTTCTGCGACGACTCTGTGCCTCCTGCCAGTCGGTGTTGTATGTGTTGAACGTGTGCATTGGGAAGTCTCCAGTGACTAGCACGACCCCATTATCAGATGTTGAAGTTAGTCTTGCTGTGGCATAGATTCCCAGCTTTGTACGCACGTAGTATCTCAAGGAAAAAAAGATGAATATCAGTGCGATGACAATACCGATGGCCACTGCAATGAAGAACAAGATGGATGATGGTTGTGAGGCAGTTGATTGAGACGAGCTTCCGCCTCCTCCATTGTCACTTTGGGACGAAGACATGATGAATGATTAGCAAAAAAAAATAATCAAATGATAAAAAAACAGTAAAGATAAACTGGATATGTGTTGGCAAATATGGAATATGGTTGTGCAGTTGTATAACTGCTTGAATAAAGTTTATGGTTTTGTTGTCTTATCTGCTTCTTTGTTAAAGCGCTGGTATGGAGTGGTTTCAACGTTTGATAACACACCCAAAGAACCCTAGAAGAATAGGAGTTAGCATCAAAGCAAACAACAACTATAATCCTGCTGAAACCTATAATTACCTTCACTGAAACTCTCAATAAACACAGAGAAGTAAGCTGTTCAAACAATAATCGATATCAAGTTTGAATCTGCCTTTATCCTTTATCAAGATTACAAATTTTGATTCATCATTTTAATTAAACCTTTTTAATAAAACTTGACCAAAACGGCTGAGTCGCTGCTGCTGAATTCCGGTTCAAAAACTTGAAAATGCCCTCGGAAATATAACCATGGTTCATCGCCATCGCCCATAATGATTAATCCATTATTACTTTTATTATAGAGACAGTAGATCTAATTTCATATTCATTTACACTCCCATCTATATTTCTAGATACAATGGATGCTGACAAAGGCAGCAAAGTACAGCTATATGTCTACGATCTTTCCAACGGTCTTGCTGCATCTCTTTCTGAAGCCATCATTGGTGTCAAGTTGAATGCCATCTACCACACATCAATAGTGGTGTTTGGGAAAGAATACTATTTCGATCATCAAATATCATGCTCTACAACACCAGGAAACACTAGGTTTGGGATACCGATGAAGGTGATGGATCTTGGCGAGACGTTCTTGACTGAAGACATTTTGGAAGAGTATTTGGAAGAATTGAGAACTGATAGTCGCTTTAAATTTGGTAAATATGACTTGTTTTACAACAATTGCAATCATTTCTCAAATGAAGTGGCACAATTCTTGAATGGGAGTGAGATTGATAAGGAGATTTTAGAGTTACCTGAACAGGTGCTAAATACTCCTAATGGTGCTTTGATCAGACAGATGTTTGGTGGCGCTGCACCATAAACTCAAACCAGATGAGTACATATTTATATAGCATTGAGACCTACAGAATAATGAGCAAAGGTTATTGATACACGTAATAATAATTATTATAAAACAATAGAACAAAAAAAATGTATGTAAAAAAACAATAATAATTCAAAAAGTGATAGCTTTTATAATTCGTTTCTCTCTCTCTCAGTTTCCGGAACCAATTTTGTTGTGAATAATGATGTGTCTCGAGTAGCAGATTCTCTAGGGTTTAAACATAAGTTAATCTTTCTTAAGTTCTTCTATTGGTTCTTTTTTAGTTTCTTCTTTGGACTCATCAGTAATTTCTTTTGATTGTTCTTTGGATTCAACTGTGGAATCAGCTTTAATTGTCTCATTGGCTTCTTCATTAGTTTCTTCATTGGCTTCTTCCTTAACTTCTTCATTAGCTTCCTCTTTGGTCTCGCCATCTTTGTTTTCTTCTTTCTTCTCTTCCTTGGTTTCTTCTTTTACTTGATCTTCAAGTTTTAAATCTCCATCTGCATCCTTCTTGTTACCATTACTTTCAACAGGGGGTTCAATATTTTCAACACTCTTATCAATATTATTAAACCCATTTGTTGGTTCTGAAACATCCAATTTTGGCTTCTTGGTTTCTGGCTCCAAGATTGAAGAGTTTGCAGCAGCACCGCCATCATTGGAATGCTGTTTTTCTTGTCGTAACTCCAAGATAATATCTTCCCATTCCAGTAATAAAGCTTCACATTTTTCATGTAGTTTGTATGAATTCTCTGTTCTCAATTCATCAGTCTTCAGAATTGCCTTCAACACCTTGTGCAACTTGGAATGCTTCAACAATTCGCCAGTAATGTATGGTGAAAACACCTTAACTTCTTCTAGAATTTTAGCAGCGTCAGCCAATTCCTTCTCTGTCACCGGAGAGTTATCCTTTCTTTGTAATAGACCCAATTGAAGTTTTGAACGGAAATACTGGCACTTCTTTATCTTTTCTTCAGGAGTTAGTGACGAAAATGAGATTTCGTGTGGTTTGGCAGAGCTGTCACGAGAAGATGCTGTTCTTTTCGTTGGTGTCTTCTTGGTAGCACCATTGGATTGGGCTGAAGAAGTAGATAATATAGATGATCCGACTTTAGATGAAGCGACCGCCGATGACTTTTTGGTTTTACCACCATCAGCAGTAGGAATATCAGCAATAGGAGGTTTCTTCGACAAGGCAGCATCTCCAATGGACTCTCTTGAATTACCAGAAACCGTGGTGTATTCCTTGTATGGAATTGCTCTTAAAACTTCATTGTTTTCGTAAAACTGCTGAAAGTTTTGTTTTGTTTCATCCAAATACTCCAGTGCTTCTTCAAAGGCAATTTTCAATTCTTCTCCCCCAACAGTGGACTTGTTCTCCTCCAACTGCCATGTGATATAATCCTTTGTCAATATCTTCAATTGGGAAGGCGATGCCCACATAAAAGTGAACTCTTGGAGAAATAGAACAGGAGCAGTGTTTACCTTCTTCCTTTTAAAAACATCCTTGGTTACCAAAGGTGCTGGTACCACAATTGCAGGCCATGGTGGATATGTTGCAAATTTACAAAGCACCAAGTCACCAGGAGACACGCCTTCGTAGTATTTAAATCCTTTCTTAGCTGCCGCAGGTTTTGCCATTGTTGGTTGAGTTGCTGCTGTTGTTTTTTGGTTGTTGTTGTTGTTGGCCCTTGACGTGTTGTTGTTGGTTTAAATCTGTTGATGGGGCGCTGTTGAGCTCAAGGCAGGTTCTCTATAAAGCGGACTGGTATTCAGGGTATCTTGTGGGTTGTGTTGTATGAATTGCACCTTTCGTAGCCCGTTCTATGATGTTGCCACCTGCTGTTGTTGTTGTTCAACTGTGGGTCGTCGCAAAGATTGGTGTTGTTGGACTTCCTGGTTTTCTGTGCCTGCAAATTACCCTGACGTTTTCCTCATTGGGCTGCCAAATTAAAGCTGTTCTATAATGCATGCACTGCCTGAAATTATGTAACAGGTGCATGCTGATATGCATGGACGCGCATTACGTATACCTCGCCGCAAAAAGGGACTTCGGGAAACTCATGATCTCTAACGAACGCTTCGAACATAAATGGGGAAAACAGAATAGAACACTATAATTAGAGATACCATTGTTATGATATATACCGTGTATTTTTTAGCAAATCTGTAGATTCCTTCTTCAATTCTTAAATCTGGATCGAATCTTCCACAGTTGGATTCCTGCTTGATTATGCGGTCCCAAGTTATATATGCCTGGGCCGCTGGAAGCTTTGTCATCGCCTCATATTAGTACTTCGACAGTTCGACAGAGGACTCCCTTTCAGTTGAACAGTAGTGAAACTCCAACGCGCCCCTATTCACTGGTACTACTACTACATTATAAAACACTGATCTCACCTTGTTGCTTGTTCTGTGTGACTAGGATATTTTCTTAACAATGGACGCGAATCCGTTAGAACAATATAATTATCACAGAAACTCATTGGGCACGTACTCGTGTGTAGTCACGGCTTCAAAATTAAACGCCAAAATCACCACTGATGAAGCATTCGAAGCTGTTAAACAACTAGTGAAGAAACATGAAAGGTTGAGGTTGAATGCAACCAAAAATGACGCTGGAGCAGTTGTTTTGGTGGAAATTGAAAATTGGGAGTCAAACATTCCATTTGTTGTTAAATCCATTGATGATGATGATGATGATCTCGAGATCAGTTCGGTGCTGTCAGAAGCTGTGAACAAAAGATTTAAAATGAACTCAACAACTGAATTTTTATGGCAATTAACATTACTGAACAACCAGTACTTTTTATTTCAAGCTGACCATTTATTACTAGATGGTGGTTCATGTTCCATGGTTCATCAAGACTTGGTGGCATTATTGAACTTGCGTGAAGATCTTGTTGGTACTGATGATCCATTGTCTCGTCAGATTCATGAGCAGCTAACAACATCAGGTTATAAATATACTGCAAAAATATTTTGGAAGGAACTTGCTCCTCAAATTGCCCAGGACTTTGTGAATAATTGGATCTTTGCGAAGGGAAAAAATGACAAATCTCCATATGATACTGTGCAAGATAATAGCAACAATTGGATCATTAATGATGCTACTCCTGGTCCTTTGACAGATGATTTCAAAACTTGGAGCAGATTGATTTCCATTGATGCTGCTCAGTTTAAGGCGTTAAGATTGGTTCTAAAAAGAGAAAAGGTTACATTCACTGGATATTTAATGTACTGCAACATCAAGGCATTGTCCAAATTGATGCCTGATAAAAGCAAGAATTTGGAACTGGTTTGTCCTGTGAACCTGCGTCGTTTCATCAAAGGTGCTGAGAGAGTTTATTCTTTGTATGTGTCTACGGTTGAATTTGTGGCAAAGGCTATTCAAGAAAATGGAGATGGCGAAAGAGATGATGCTATTGATTGGGAATATGTAAGATATCTTGGTAAAACATTTTTATCTTCAGATGCTCAAAAAGAATGTGCCCAGCTTGTTGGTATGTTGAAATATGTCGATCCTTATGAACGTATGTTTAAGAGCGTCACAAAACCAAAGAGCAAGACATTTGAGATATCCAATATTGGTCTCGTTTCACCACTCGAAAAGGGTGGGTTTAGTAAAGTGGATATTGAGGAGATGTGGTTCACACAACCACGTAATGATAGTGGCCCTTACTTCCACAATAATGTCATTTCGACAGCAAAGTGTGTGAACATTATTGTTACCGGTACTATTCAGGACATGAGTCAAGAGATGTTTACAGAATATGCAGATTTGTTGTATAGAAATATTTATAGTTATAATTAATAATTAATGGTTTAATAAATCAATCTTGATATACGTAATGGCAATAGTGTCAATGATTAATACTCTCTTCATATCCTCGCTTAGACGTTTATGCATGTCTGCAAGATTTTCTTCCGCTTTGAGAAATCGGCAAAAATGCTCGACTTTTAAAAGATTTGAACAAGTTGAAACAACAGTGAAGCATCAAGACGCTGTTAAGTCTATTATCTTAATTCTATATTGAGCCATTAAACAAGTGTTACCACCGTGCTATATCCTTACTGTTATCCGCTGCTACAAAAATTCTGAATAGAAATACCAACATTTTTAAGAGAACAGAAGTGGGAAAAGAGAGAACAATGTCCAGCAGAATGCGTCCTAGAAGAAAGTGCAGACCAACTGTATTCAACCCCAAAGTCTACTACTTACCTGAAGCACCTCAGAGCCAGCAACAGCAAGGCCAGCAACCACAACAGGACCAGTCTCAAGACACCAGTCCTCAACAACAACACCCTTCTTTGTCTGATACAGCTGCTCCCTACCAACCTTATGATGGGTTTAAAGATCCAAAATCAACGTCGTCATCTCCAAGCCAACAACAAAAGCAAGCTCAACCTGGACAGCAGCAACTACCACAGATGCAGCAGATGCCTCCATACCCTCCACAGGCATACCCATATCATGGCCCATCTGATGTTCAATATAATTACAGTTATCAGCCAATGCCATATTATCTCGCTCCTCCTCCAGGCGTCCAATTGACTCCAGAACAACAACAGCAACAATTGCAACAGTTCCAGCAACAGCAGCTACAGTTCCATCAGCAACAAATGCAACTACAGCAGGCAGCTGCTCAAGGTCAGCTTCCCCAAGCCCAGCTGCAACAGCTTCCACCTTTACAATATTCACAACCACCAGGGAAACCTAAATGCGACTTGTCAAGTTTGATCGAGGCATCACATTATACTTCTGAGAAGGAAGTTGACATGGTTAGTGCTGCAGTGTCGCTAACGAATATTATGAGGGAAGACCCTATGATTGTTCAGAGAAGAATGACTGCTGCGCCATCAACTGGTACCGATCCAGCTCAGTGCACTCGAATCTTTGTGCATAGAAGTGTTCCAGCCCAATTTACTTCTGTCAGTGAGCCCGTGAGTGATGTTCGTCAGAATAGTGAGTCTCTAGCTGTTCCTGATAATAGTGAGATGATTGTTAATGGACATAATAGCCATAATAATAAGGATGATGATGATAATAATGAGAATGAAAATAATGATGATGATAATGAGAAGGATAACAAAGAGGAAAAGACTGAAGTTGTTGTTAAAGCTGAAGACAATGAGGAAAAGAATACTATTGACGCCACTAGTGATGATGATGAAGCCATTATTCATGATGCAGATGCGAGATGGAGAGAGATTTCTAAAGTGAAGTTGCCACCTTTACTATTAAAGAATGTGGGCTCAGACATAATCTTTGCAAATGGGAATAACAGAGAAAAGAGAAGACTGGAATTATTTGAAAACTACAGTGAGCTTAACAGATACAAAGAAACACATAGAGAACATTTATTCCTTAAAGAACGTAACCATTTGGTTACCAGAATCAAGGTTCTCAGCAAAGGTAGAACCCCAAATATTGAAACATCGCATTCCAAAAGAGATGATTTAGAGTTGTTTGAATTAGAACAAGATATTTGTGAAAGAAGAGATTATGAATTGACCAGATTGAAAGCCTGGAGAAGATATAAACGCAATGAAAACTTGAAATGTTACTTGCTTGAATCTTCAAAAGTTTACAAGGATGCTACTGAAATTTTGGATGCTAAATTGGAAAAATTGAAGACTTTATTCTTAAAGCAGAAAAATCTATTGACAAACTTGGATCGTGAATATACTGAAATCAACTCTTCAAGGGCTGAAAAGTTGTATTCTGGATTCACTAATGCTAATGGTAGAAAAGCATATCAATCGAGTTTGCAATCCCAACAACATCCAGATCAACTACAGAATCATCAATCCAATTCAAACTCAAACTCTGCTTCTGAGTCAAGACAAACAACACCAACACCTCTTGATATTCACGAGCATTCCACCACTGACATTGATAACGAAAGTGGAGCAAACTCCAACTATGAAAGTTCTGAAACAGATTCGACAGCGGCACCAGCAATTGGAAAGCGTTTAAATGCGGCCAATGCGAGAGCAGTTGGTGGGAGACAACGTGTTAAGAAGGGTTCCAAACTTGGTACCAAGTACAATAAACTCTCCAACTCTACTACAAACCCAGTTGACAATGCCATTTTATCTTCCATCCTTGAAGGGTTTGCGCCATTGTTGACAGAGCATGAGTTAGCACTAGCTACAGGTGCAGAAGTTGGTACTTCTTCAAGAATAAAAGGTGGTGCTGCTGCTGCCATTGCTGGTATTGCCGGTCATGGCGATGCGTCTGATCATGATGGTAGTCAATCTGGGAGAAACACCACGTCTTCCAGAGCTGTCCGTGAAGCTCGTGATCGTGAAGGGTATAGAGACAACAGCTCTGCTATTTTGAATAAAATTATGAAGCAGTATACTGCACCTGATGAATTACCTAATGACGCTGTTGATGCTGATTTGGCAATCTTGAGAGGTAAGACACAATAGTTGGCGTGAACACAAAAATCTAATTCTAATGTATGATGTAATGTGTTAAATGTTTCTATACATTTGTAGGTTTTGTATTAATCCAATTTCTATATCTGATCTTGTAATATTACTTCAAGCATACTCAATAAACGTTAAGGCAGATTTGAGCACAAATTAGTTATTTAAAGATGTATGATTCTTATTCAAATTTGGCCAATGCCAATGGAATGATGAATCTGGATAATAGTCGATATTATCCTGCTCAAAAGTACTTTCAATATCAAGCATAGATTTAACTATTATCAGATTATCAAGATTCACACTATCAGAAGATCAGAACAATAGCCCGGAAGAAATAGAAAAAATATTTCACTAGCCGTGCCTTATAATGGAAAGTTTAACAAACAGGTGAACTTTAACTTGAATATCTACTAATCTCTATTAGTATTTGTGTTACAAGTTACAACATATATATCATTAACTAATTACTAACTACATACGTATTTACTATGCCGCATGCGATGCTTATTGTAATTATATTGATCTTGTTGTACCAGACAACTCTTCTCCGTTATAGTGAAAGTTAAGACACCTCTTGTAGTATCAGTTGAATTAAGAGTAATCTGATGCCTTAGCCAACCATCAAATGCTCATTACTTAATACTCATTACTACCAACTTGATTGCAAACAGTAGAAGACCAAGGCACAGTATACTCAGATTTTACTACAGCAAGTAACCAACAAACAGCTCAGGACTCAGCAGTGAGTAGAGCCAATCACCTTGCAAGAATGGTCACCATTGCATATCCGTGCTGAGGTTTACGCGGCCGTTCTGAGATGTTCGCTGTGACAGTGTTTTTTTCGCTTTCGACGAAAATCAAAAAAAATTTTCAGTCTGAAATCCTTTTTTTCTTTCATTTCCTTTAGAATCATCTATATTTTATTGAATAACAGACAAAATGGCTGAAGAAGAAGTATGTTTGAGTGCTTTGAGGGTGGTTCAGATGCGATGCGCTTTGATTGATCCAGTTTGCAGAATTGTCAGGTTGCTTTTCTATATGTCTCCTCTGACAAGATTCAAACACCAGATTTTGCTGTCAACAAAACAAAAAAAAAATATATTGTGATGACATACAATATCATTGAAATGATCAATCAAATCAAATCATTACATATGAACCATATCCACACAACTGATTTCAAAACAAAATAACCTTACTAACAACCATTTATAGCACGTTTTTGAACAAGCTGATGCCGGTTCCTCCTTGACTTACCCAATGCAATGTTCTGCTTTGCGTAAGAACGGTTTCGTTGTCATCAAGAACAGACCATGTAAGATTGTTGACATGTCCACCTCCAAGACTGGTAAGCACGGTCACGCCAAGGTCCATTTGGTTGCCATTGATATCTTCACCCAAAAGAAGTTGGAAGATTTGTCCCCATCCACCCACAACATGGAAGTTCCATTCGTTCGCAGAACTGAATTCCAATTGTTGGATATCGATGATGGTTTCTTGAACTTGATGACCAACGATGGTGAAACCAAGGATGATGTCCGTGCCCCAGAAGGTGAATTGGGTGAATCCATCCAAGCTGCTTTCGATGAAGGTAAGGATTTGTTGGTTACTATCATCTCTGCCATGGGTGAAGAAGCTGCTATCTCTTTCAAGGAAGCCCCAAAGTTGTAAGCTAATTGATACACTGTCATACTATCATTATTGTTTCTATTAACTTATAATAAATAATTTAATCTATTTTGTTT
>JAJLVX010000522.1:0-20078 GCA_030564525.1 Liangdongia berthetii | reverse complement strand
GTTATAAGTTTGTTCATTAACCTCTTGCCTTTCATCATGAACAATTGTCTTCCTCAGACAGACCTCCTGTATTTATAGACTTTCCATAAATCTATGTTCTCATATATACACTCAGTGTTTCATAACCAAAGTATTACTCTCAATAGCTACTCTCAATAGATTATTACACTACAAGTCATATGATTAATAAAAATGCTCACAAAGCAACAGTAATTAGAACATATGGTAATTTCCAAATTTATTGCAATTGATCGTCGCTGTCACATTTTGTAAATCAAACAGAGCCTACATATAATCTGGTGTCAACAGTCACACTCACAGTAGTCCGTGAAACGTTCCCATAGGTCATAATACAAGATTAAACTATGCGCACCAGCATTTGCTAACATCTAGCAATAGTGCGTATGACCTAATTGGATTAATATTTAAATTTTCTAGACTTCAAACTCCATAGCTATTAATTTAACGAAATTATTAATAACTTTGGACACCATGGTCCAACTCCAGGCAGGGCCCATGGGATCAGTCGCTTTGAGTGTCCAATCATGATCAATCCCCACCTTCAGATCAGTCCCACGAAAATAAAATTATGCTTCTAGAATGCCGAATATCGCATGCATATTTGATGTTTTCCATTGTCTCTTGTGTTGTCTCTGATTTCTCATTTCAAAAATTAAAATCTCATGTCAAGGGCCTTAATTTTGATAATTCTAAGAGCTGCATATGCATGCATCATGCAAAACACTATTGCATAATGCACAACATCTTCAATCTGCAATGTGCATAGTGCACACAGATTAGAAGATGCATACAGCTTTAATCAACTTTATAGCACTGTAAAGTTGTTATTGGTGGTAATGATTGGTTTTTGAAGATTTGTTTGAATGACTTTGAACAGAATTGATCTCTCAATTCCCGTTTATTCAGATCCAGATTCGAGACTTAGAATCGATGATATAAAGTGAAAAACATACAAGCGTAAGGCTTTTGTTTTCACGCTCTAAGCGATAATACAAACTACAAAAAATAGAGTCTTTCAACATCAGTCAAGGTGTCAGAAAGCTGAGTTCTCATGAAGGCATCACACTGAATATTCTTTTAAAGACCTAATGAGCACTGATAGTATCATATGTTGTTTTATGCGACAGAAACATTGGAAGGCTCTAGTAACTAGTTTGACATGAACAAAACATTGAACGCCTATAAATTATAAACAGCGAGTGAATGCTCTTGTGAAATAAATAGATATGTACATATCAACCTACAGTTTCGTTTTTGTAGATTAAAATAAATATCAAGAACTACGGGCATTTACTGAAATTTGGTGAGGTGAAATTATCGAGAAGCCCACCACTGTAATATCTGATCAGCTTTCTTATTTTACTGCATCGATCAGATCTTCACAATCATGAGTCTGGACTTTTGACTTAGTATATTTTGACTACTTATATGACTTACAGCTTTAACAGCATGAAGCTGGTTTAATTTATTACATGTGTATGTTTCTAAACTATATGCGGCTGGCTTCACTGTAAAGATATTGTTAGTTATGACAATGGCAAGATTATGTAAACAACTGCTAAAGGCGTACTCATATTCTATTGATACAGACAAATTTGTGTAGAACTTTTGAGTTTGGAGCATTTAATTTTTAAGTTTTTACTTTTCAAAATCTTTTTACCCCTGACATGACATGCTGACGTATCTTACAAAATCACACATACATATTCTACAAATCAAAAAGGAAATTAAATCAATCATATATACATATGTTATATATTTTAATGATATTCTAGGTCTAGTACATTGTAACTATATATTGTTTTATAATATACTGATCAGCTGCTTCTTAATAAAACATACGTAGCTGTACAAGTTATAACCCATGTATTAACAACAGAACACTTTCATCGCCAAGGTTTAAAAGTAGCTAGACGTTTACATGTCAATGTATCATAAACACTAACCAATTAACAAATTAAGCAATATTGAAAATAAAGTTTCAAGTTGTTCATTATGTTCAGCTAGTTGTCTTTAGCAAAGAACAAGTATAATAATATTACATATCATGAAATTTTCTTTTAATTTCTTTTCTGTTTTGATTCGTATTTCGGTATATGTTTCATACCTGAGTTTTGAAGTAGTTCTCAGTTTAATATTGAAGGTGTTGTGTATTTTGTGTGGGATATTGGATAGCGCCCATTAGCAATCGTTGATATTTATTTAACCAAGCGAAGTACATCTAGATAATCGATACGTAAATGCACTGTGAGGCAATGTAACGTTTAAGCAATTACAAATTAAGTTTCATATTCGTAGGCCGATTCACATACACTTCTCATACTAAATCTTAGACAACAATAAACATAAGATATTGTCTATTGAATTTTTATTGCCTCTTGTGCATTTCTATCAGGCATGCCGCATAATGCAGCGAAGTTTCAACCATTCTATGCTGCTGCTCATTGCATAAACATACATACATGATACAACAAAATAGACTTCTCAAACAAAAAAAAAAAACTGACCTAAATTATTGATTCGAACAACTATGGAATTAACTGCTTTGTGCCCCATATCTTTGGCTCTAAAATTGTATTATATGTATGTAGTAGTAGTTTTTTTTTCTTATATGATCCTGACTAGAAACCGGTTATAAAAATGACTTTATGTAGTACAGCTGATTATTGTTTTCGACGTCCTAAGAAAACAGCCCACACATTAATAATATATTAGTTTGCGTTCATATGGCAATTTAATTAAACAAAACCTGCAAAGTTAGCAAAACCAACTTCAGCCATGTGATCATAATATAGAAATTACGGAAACTTCGTATATAGAGATGTAAAATTGTGATTCATAATATAAATGCCTAATAGAATTTAAAAAACACTTCTAATTTGAAGCACAGCACAGGCACATCTTTGATTACCATCATATAAACACCACTCTAACTTCAAATCCACCAATAACCATATATGTATATTATCCATGCAGTATGTACTATGTCACTCGTGACTCCGGTCTATTTTTCGTATTTTCCTTTTATCTCCTGCAGACACCTGGTCATGCAGTAGGTACCTCAATATGTGCATATCTGTAATTAAAATTTGACCCTGATTTGAGGGTGCGATCTGTAATATGTATATGCAAGGCAGTCTGCCCGCACCGTAATAGGATTTTATCAAAATGTATGCTATGATCTATCCTCTATACAACTTGCATGATGCTCTCTTCAATGTTCCATCCACTTCCTTCTAATTTTAACATGATGATCCAGCGCCAGAACGAATTTCACATTCACTTGACGAATCACTGTATACCCCAAAAACTTTTCATTAATGCGTCTATATAAAGTCTTGTAGATTTGCCATTTCTATCAGTCCTGTTTTTTTTCTTGTATCTTACACGACTACGAAGGAAGCTCATAATTTAAACACCATTACAGAAACTATAACAATACTTTAATTTTCATCCTGCAAGTTAGCTGGTTATATATCTTTGGGTAATTTTATAAAAGTGTTAGAAGTGTTGCCCCAATTGCAAACAGTCAAGATCAGACCATAGCATAATATAACAAAACAATTCTTGAAAGGCGCTCAATTCCACCTATATTGCATACTTTAAAGGGATATCAATAGTTCAGCTATACTATCAGTTCGTTTTTTCATAGCCGCTCAGCTTAGATTCTCATCATTGTTTACTATTAAACATTTGTTTTCAGTGACATCCCATTCCTTTGCAAAACAGCATAAGACTATTCAAACAACTATCAATAATAATGTCTGTTAAAGGTGACATGTTGACTGTCATTAAAGATGGTAGTGATGAGAGCATTCCAACTGAAATCCACGAGTTTGTAAAAGAAACCCGGAAGGAATATGATACAAACATTTCCCAATTGTTACCATCAAGTTTTTCATCTTCTGAAATCTCCGACATGGATGAGTCTGACCTGTCAGATGACAATGAAGCAAGTTTATTAGGTGATTGTGAGGAAGAACTTGACCCTGATAAAACATTACAAAAAGCCAAAGAACTGAACAAATATATGGATGAAAAAGAAAAGAATAAGATTACTGCTTCTGAAGAAAAGCCTGTTTTCCGCAACCGCCCATCATCTTGTGTCTTTGTTGCAAGGTAAGTCTACTCTTGGGTTTATTTTATTAAAGGAATCCCATTGGATTTACTAATAGCTCTTTAGTCTTGCTGCCAGTTTAAATGATGATGAATTGTCTCTGTCTGTTATTAAGCACTTCAAACAATGGGGTGAACTTGCCTTAGTCAAAGTTTTGCGTGATCCTTCAAACAGACCATATGCATTTGTTCAATATAAAACTGATGATGATGCTAAAAAGGCTTTGAAGTTCGGGCAACATTCAATTTTAGATGGTAGATCTATTCGTTGTGAACCTGCCAAAGTGAACCGCACATTGTACATTGCAACTGCATCTGGAACTGATATCCAATTGAGAGAAATCAAAAATATATTGGAATCCTATGGTGAAATTGAACAAATGATTGGCAATAATGACAATGCCTATAGAAAATCAAACCTTAACAAAGCTTGGTTTTGTCAATTTGCTTATAGAGATGATGCTATCAGAGCCTACGCTCACTTGAGATCAAGCATTGATTGGATTGTTGAATGGGCTCAAAACATTGAATCTCCAACAGATTCTTCAGCCTCCAAGGAAGCACCTGATGTTGTGATTGATAACTTTTCAGTTTTCGTTGGTCAATTAGATTCCAAAGTTGAAAAAGAGAAGCTTATTGAAAGATTCAGCACACATGGGGAAGTTGTCGATTGTACTTTAGTTTTAAGACCTGGAAACAACTTTGCTTTCATCAAGTATAAAACTGAAAAGGCAGCTGCAGCTGCTGTTGAAAGGGAAAACCATGCTGTTTTTATGGACAAAACAATGCATGTTCAATACCGTGAACTTCACCACAAAAAGTCTAAAAGCTTCAATTCTTTTGCACCACGTTTAAATTTGGCCCCACCACCAGTGAATTTACCAATAAAGAGAACAAATACAAGTTCAGCTCATAACACTCATTCAAGTTACATTGATCAATCTGGATTGCCATTAAGAGGTCAAATGGGTAACTTTTCCTTGGGAAACTTCAACCTTCAAAAGAACAACCGCACAATTGGCTCTTCGCAGCATCGTTCTGTTTCATTCAACAGCGAAAAACCATCCAACTTCAGATTCCGCCATAATGTTCAACAGTTTGTTCCAAGTTCGCTTGATTCTCAAGATGCTTTGGACATCAAGGAGTTTAACACTAGCACAACCCCACTCAAAACATGCAACAGTAATTCAGAATATCATAGTCCAATTCAAAAGCAAGCCACTCCTGCCTCCTCTCCAAGCAACAATACAATTAACTCTTCTGGAGAAGCAAAGTCCTTGTATTCATCTTCAACTGTTTCTGTTTTGGAAAATGCTTTGCATGATGACTCAACTAACCCAACAACAAGCAGTTACGGTACTGCAAAACTAGTGAACCAACATAGAAGAGGAATCAGCCAAGCAACATTGAACCCTGGATTAATGCAACAATCATCATATTATTATTATGCACCTGTACCAAAGGAAAATTTCATTTACGACCAAGCATCTTATCTCCCATATGCATCGTACCCATACTATTATCCTGACCCAGCCAACGCTCCAACACTGATTGACTACCCACAACCACCACCAGTTAATTCACCTACCCATATCACCCCAGCTCCAGCTCCAGCTCCAGCTCCTGCCCCATATTATATGTATTACAGCGTTCAACCACCAAACTTTGATGGTAAATCTCCAACATCTGGCAGTGAAAACAAACCTGAAGATTTAAAGCAATCTAATGAAATTGATTATTAGCTGAATATCATGGAAGCTTGCCTTTAATGTTGTTTTTCTTGATTTCGTTTTGTCCTTTTATTTCCATTCTTTGTATTAGTTTCTCTATGTTGTTCTTGTCGATGATTCTGGTCCTTTTCCATTTTTGCTGCTGCTTTCGCTTCACATTTTTAGTATTTGATATTGATAGTTTAAATAATTGGTATGCTCCAATTCATTCCTTTTCTAACCTTTATGATATGATTGTTCTTATACTCTATTTTGTATTGTGTAGTAATGACTAGTTTACTGCAGTGCTAAACTCTAATGCACACAGAAGATGTCTGGGTGTGATTACATAATTGGTTGAAGTCGTGCGTCAATCAAGGCTGAAGCGAGAGAGAGTAGAAAGTGGAAACAACAACAGCAATATTGAATCAACACAGCGCTATTCAAACAGGCCATAATCACAATGAGTGCCATCACAGATAACATCAACTCCAAAAGGGATGCATACTTAATACAGAACTTTGCAAAGTCCAAAGGGTGCTCCAATGAGAAACACCACACGCATTCGCATTCACAACCACTAGACACCAATGAGATTGATCTAGAAAGCCTTATGAACTCAACAGACTCCCAAGCTGCCACAGCGCAAATATTTTATGATGACTCCTCCTACTCTGAGATCTCCAAGTCGCTAAAGGAAACCAAGCCATGGGCCAAAGATGCCAACTACTTCCAAACCGCTCATGTTTCCGCCTTGGCCTTATCCAAGATGAGCATCCACGCACGCTCAGGTGGGTCAATTGAAGTGATGGGCATGCTTACAGGCAAGATCATCAAGAACGCGATTGTGGTGATGGATGTGTATCCATTGCCTGTTGAAGGTACAGAGACCCGTGTTAATGCGCAGGCTGAAGGGTATGAATTTATGGTGCAGTTTCTTGATGGGTTGAAGAAGAGTGGGCGCCATGAGAATATTGTAGGGTGGTATCACTCACATCCTGGATATGGGTGCTGGTTGTCTGGTATTGATGTTGCTACTCAGGCGTTGAATCAACAGTTTCAAGATCCATATTTGGCTATTGTTGTTGATCCAGAAAGAACGGTTGCCAATGGTAAAGTTGAGATTGGTGCATTTAGAACATACACTGAAGAATATGTTGCAAACCATAATACTACTAATAATGATAGTAATAGCAGCAACAGTAAATTTGGACATGTGAATGATCATAGTGTCAAAAAGAGCAGCCCAAACAAAGTTGAGAATATTCCAGGCGAAAAAATTCAAGATTTTGGGTTACATTCAAGCAAATATTATTCATTAGCTGTTGATATTTTTAGATCAGACATGGATTACTCTATATTACAAAGTTTATGGAATAAGTTTTGGATTAAAAACTTGATTCATGAACAAGATGATGAAAAGATTGACGATGTTGAAGATTATATCAGTGTCAATTTAAAGGCGATGGAGAGTCAATTAAAGATCATGGAATCAAAGAATAGTAATTCAGTCTCTAGAGATCGCAGAAAAGCTGGATTTCCATTGGTCCAACCACAACAACCATCAAATTCAACAGGAATATCACCACAAATGGCTTCATTCTTAGCAAGACCAAAACTACAGAGAGGTAACAGCAAGAACATGTCAAAGAAAATGATTGGTGTCATTGCAGGCGATTCCGAAGACAGCGATTATGACATGAAAGATCTTGATAGTGATAGTGTGAGAGGCGATGACGATGATGAAGAAGAAGACAGTGCTATGGGTGACAATCTGCTCACTAGAACAAGAATGAAGTTTATTGACAAGTTCACTTCCAATTCCAATTCACCAAACACCCGATACTTGAAAAATGTGCGCAGAAACCTGACTGGGTTCACTGTTGGTAGTCCGACACAACCACATCTACTTGGTGGTCAGGCGCCAAAGCGTATTAGTGATGCATTCAAGACCGAGAAGGATCAGAAACTCGAAGGTACGATGCTTGTTGCTTCACAAGCAAGCAGAAACCTAGTCACGTTGAAGCTACAAGAGATTTTGTTTTTGGATGATGATGAATGAAAATGATAGTAATAGACAAAGATAGTTGGAAGTATTTAGCTATACATTATTAAGGGGCTATGGATAATTTATTTAATGAAATTTGAGGAGAGTTGTAGTCACGATCACCAATGGCCATTGCAAAGACTGAAGGCTCATTCTTATTGATTGAGATATTTGAAATGGATGTATTGTATAGCTTTAAAGACTCAGACTGTGTATCAAGACCTAGTTCAGCGTCTTTGAACCAGTTTATGAAACCATTTTCTGATCCAATGAGTAATCCTTTTGAATTCGGCAAGACGTCACCATTTATTCTTTGATAACCAGTTGAGTAATTGTTTTCCTGTGAAGATGATAATTCACAAACCTGTTGTAGATCCATTCTAATATCCAAAACATTAATCTTGTTTGAGTTTCTAGTTAAAACATAAAGATACTTCCCATTAGCAGATTCTAATATCTGTGTGATACCATTCCCCGTTCCAGAATTATCTTGTAATTTTGTGCAATGTGTTATTTGGGCATTGCTGTCCCAAACATGTATGTAATTGCTAAAAGTCCCAGTGTAAAAGGAAGTAGATTCAGCGAATTGAGAAGAAGACTGTGAAATACAACTAATGATACCATGCTGGAACTGTTCAGACATGATGGGGGTTGAACTGTTAATATCCATTATTGACACAGATTTATTTGAGCCGGCAATGAAATAAGAAGGTGTGATGAATTTAAGTGAATGGATCTTGTGATATTTTTCAGTTTGTACATTTTGGATAGTGTATGAATGTAATGTTTGATATTGCCCATTTTCATCAGGAATCAAGCTTTTCAACTTCAGAGGAACGTTATTTGATGATATTAGCATACTGCAGAAACCCTTATATATGGATGAATCTGGGTGCAGTGTGCTTGTGATGATTGGGCTATTGTTGAAATGTCGCAAGTATGGAATTAAATGTGTATCGTCATCCTCAGTCAACGTTGGAGATGCAATGTATAGTCTATGAGCTGTGTCTTCTGAGGTTGTGACAAATGAGCTGCTGTCTGAGCACCATTGTATACTCTGTGCTATGTTGTGTTCGTGTGTTGGTATTGTTGTTGTCGATACTGGAAGTTGAAGTTGTGGGAATGAGAACTCTGGTGGTTGTGAAGATACGTAATCCAGGTGTATCTTATTTTCCTTCTGTATTGTTTGATCTATGGTTCCATAGAATGTTTCATGTGTGGATGCTAACCGTTTAATGTCCATGGTTTGCCTTTTGTACCCGTTATAGTATGAACGTAGACTATAAGCCTACGTAGAAAACGCATTTATGCCAGTCTTCCATCACCATTACTCTTTTGGGAATAGACACACGTTTCGTGATGGCAGTACTATTTATATTTACATAACTGATGTAACTGGTGACTACTCAATATGGCTATTCTACTGGGATAAATACTGAATACTAGATACACATGAATCATGATGAAACAGCTAAACCATTGAACCAATAACAATAAATATCTCTCAATCCTCTCATTTTCCAAAAATGCAAATCTTCCATTTTCAGAATTTTCAGAATTTTCGCGTTTTCAAAAAAAAAGAAAGAAAATTTTTTGGGCCACAAAATTCTTTTTTTTTTTTTTTTTTGACGGGAAACCAAAATTTGAATTGAATTTGAATTTGAGACAGAGACTCAGTGAGAAAGAACAGAAGGAGATTTGTTTAATTTGAGTCTTTGGTTGGAGTGTTATCAGTTGTATCACCAACCACTCTTAAAAGCATATAGCCATATTATAAGTAATCATATTCCCTTAAAGGAAATCAGTGCCACTCAAATCTAATTTTCAAAGCCAAATATTTTCCCATTCAAAAAAACTTCAAAAAGAAATCCTCTCCAGATGAGCACACCAGAAGTGTTGAAAGACAACGTTGCTCCCCTTATCCAAAGAATCCTATCAGACCCCCTCCATTTCAAGCCGGCAAAGCTCCACGACATTGTCACCAACAAACCATCTTCATACACCAAGATAGGGGGCTCCTCATCCTCAAACAAACACAAGAAGAATAGTGATAATATTACATCATCCTCATCTAATACTACTGATAATCATAACAACAATACTGAAAACAACAAAACCGATCAGAAAATGCCTAAACAGCGTATCACATCCTTTGCACAGGCACTAGCTAGTTACACTGGGAAGAGATCAATTGATGATGATGCCACTGATTCTGGTAAGAAACTGAAAAAATCTAAAAAGGGCGCTAAATCCACAGACGCTATTAAGGCTGCTCTTTTTGCTGCTTCCCAATTGCATACAGATGAAGATCTAGGTGAGGATCTAGAGGATATTAATACTGATTCTTCCGAACTAGCAAAAGAAGATGGTGAAGAGGAAGAAGAAGAGGAAGAAGAAGAAGAAGATGATGATGATGATGATGCAGAAATTGACTCTGAAAGCTCCACATCTTCAAGTGATGACGAGTCAAATTATACTGATGCACAAGAAACTAAAAGTATAGTGAGTAAAAAGGTTTATAAACAACTACAAAACAGGGCTATTGATTCAACAAGTGCAGCTTCTTCCACAGAAGATGGTGCCGAAGAAGAGGAAGAATCTGAATCTGAGAACAATTCCGAAGACGATGAAGATGAAGATGAAGGTGAAGAAGTTAAATCAAAATGTGTCTTCAAAACTGACAGTGAAGCTCAAAGCAAAACCAATGTCGAGGAAGATGATGAAGACGAAAATGATGGAGATTTCGTTGATGCACAAAGTAGTGGAAGTGAATCTTCTGGTTCTGACTCTGATCTTGAAGATGAAGATGAAGACGAGGCTGATGACGATGAAGAGGATTATCAAGATGATGAAGATGAAAACGACGAAAGAAGTGAATCTGAGCCAGTAACAAAGAAACAACTACTTGATGATCAGCATGAACCAGTCAAAACCTCCACATCAACTCCACCAACTTCCCCAGAAACTGAAAATGAAGTCAAATTATCAACATCATCACCATCCACTAAATTCGATTTACATGATTTCTATGCAATTGATGAAAATCCAAATGATAGAGGTTCAAACAAATCTGACAAAATTGTGAAAAACTGGGGCCCTGTTCTAGGTAAATCAAAACCACTTGGCTTATTGAACCATGGTGTCACTTGTTACACAAATGCTGCTGTTCAAGCAATCCTACATATCCCTGCAGTTGAACATTATCTAATAGATGTGTTGAAGAAAAAATATTCTGACACTATCAGCCCAAAATCAGTCACTTATTGTCTGGCTGAAACTTCAGCTAGATTATGGAATTTAGATGGTGTTTCTCAAAAGAAGAAATTCATCAATCCAAAGAAATTGATCTCTAGATTAGATGATATCAATTGTATGATGTCGGAATGGCAACAAGAAGATTCACATGAGTATTTCATGTCTTTACTTTCAAGATTACAAGAAGATGGTGTTCCAAAGGGACACAAGTTGAATGAAAGTATTATTTATGACATTTTTGGTGGTCTATTAAGTCAATCTGTTACATGTAACAATTGTGGCCATATTTCCAAAACTAAACAAGAGTTTTATGATTTATCACTTCATTTGGGTAGCAGCAGAAAGAATAGTGTTTCTGGTGAAGCAGCTACTGAACAATCTCAACAACTTCAACAGCAAGAGCAACAAGGTCAAAAATACTCCATTACAAAATCCATCAGAGATTTCTTTTCAAAAGAATTAATTAAACCAGATAGATCAGGTAAGAGTGGGTATGTTTGTGAAAGTTGTAAACAAAGAACAAGTGCTATTAAAACAAGTCGGATTGAAAGAGCTCCAGAAACTTTGGCTGTTCATTTAAAGAGATTTAGATTCAATGGCAATTCTTCTACTAAAGTTAAACAAGGTGTTTCTTATCCTTTGATTCTTGATTTAACTCCATTCACAACAACTGATGAACCAGCACTCTACCAATTGATTTCTGTCGTTGTTCATGAAGGTAGATCCGTGTCTTCTGGTCATTACATTGCACACTGTCGTCAACCAGATGGGTCTTGGGCTACTTATGACGATGAATACATTAATGTCATACCCGAGAAACAAGCTTTGCGTGATCAATCTGCATACTACTTAATTTACACAAGATTAACAAACAAGAAAATCCCAGACTCCAAACCTGTTTCCATACCAAAAGTCAAGATGAATATCAAACAACAACAGCAACAATCATATGCATCTACACCAAATTCTACACCAAACAAAGCATCTCCTTTATCATCCTCAAAGAGAAATAGCATCACCAGCAACAATGGTGGATCCCCCTCCTCTCCAATGAGTTCCAACTCCAAGAAGGCCAAGGCTCTACAAAAGTACAAGTTCTCTGGAATGAGACCAACAAACAATTTGGCCAACATATCTCCAAATACATCTAACAAGAGATATGCAAAATCCAAACTGAATAATAAATCAAAGAGATTTAGAAAGTACTGAGCCTTGATAGTGCATTTGTATCATATCATACCATTTACTTTATATTTTTGTGGGGTGGTCTGGATCACCATTGTATTTAGCTGGCGGTGGTTATTTTGGTCTTTGTGTACATTTAATAATAAACACCAGCATAATATCGATGTGCATATGTAGACCTCAGTTATCATAACGGACCAAGGTGGATTGATCGGTTATCGTTTAATAATCTGAGTTTATAACCGTGCAATGGTCATCGCTGATGGTTTGTAAACCATTAGTACCTGCACGTGTACTATGAAGAAGATCCATCATCTGGATATACAGTGATGTATAACTCAATTACACTTAAAGGTTGTGGTGTTACGTGTAAACTTTAAAGTTTAAACTGTGCACTATGATGGATTCAATTATTCCCCAGTGTCTTGCAAGTTACAACTCCATTTTAAGGTTTTGTATTTTTCATTATTGATGTAGGTACAGAATTTAAGTTGAAAATTGAAATCCAAGAATTAATTGTGTGTGATGAAAAAGTGATAAATGGATAGATGATGGGGGTCCTTACTCCTTGAGTCCTGACCACACTCATTTGAATACTGGATATCACTTCTGGCTTTAGCCTTCTGGCCTCGAGGTCGTTGTAACTTGTTATACACGTTTTTTGTACCTGGGTGTCCACTAAAACGTGTTTCACGAAACGGTCTTCAAGCATGAAGAAATGCACTAAAAATCCAACCTGCTTTATTGATTATCATCAGGATCATTCTTATTGGGCAATTCAGAAATCAAACCCTAGTTCTGATGAGTGAAAGCATACAAAACGGAAGAATCAATGCATGATACAACGCGCATCTCTGTATCAACTCGGTCTCTCGTTTAACATCTTCTGGCTTGCCGGTGATTGAACTGTTGATCAACGATTCAAAAAGAAAATGCAAAACAAATCAATGTCTATATAAGAGACTATCACTTTCCCCATTTCCTCTGGGTTTCAACTTTCTTTATTGATCCATTCATCAATTACATTGAGGTCAACTTTCAGCCATAATGAAGATTTCAATCTTGTACGCTTTAGCTGCAGCTATTGTTCCAACCCTAGCTGCTGAAAGAAAATACACTAAATACAAGCCTTCTGCTAGCGAGATTGCTGCTAATGCTGCTGTTGCCAAGACCAACCACAAGACTTCCAATGTCGAAGGTAAAGTGTTTAACAGATTTGCCGTTATTTGGTTAGAAAACACCGATTTTGACAAGGCTGCTGAAAACTCTGATATGGAATGGTTGGCTGAACAAGGTATTGTTTTGGATAACTACTGGTCAGTGACACACCCTTCCCAACCAAACTACATGGCTGCCGTCGGTGGTGATTACTTTGGTGTTGATGATGATAGATACCTTCTTGTTCCAAACAATGTTTCCACTTTGGTTGATTTGCTGGATGATAAAGGTATCTCGTGGGCTGAATACCAAGAACATCAACCTTACACTGGAGCTGGGTTTGATTATCCAAACCAAAATACCGGTGCTAATGACTTTGTTAGAAAACACAGTCCTTTGATTTCTTATGATAGTGTCAACACTGAAGAAGACAGACTAGCCAATATTAAGAACTTCACCATGTTTGACTATGACTTGGAAAATGAACTGCTACCACAATGGATGTTTATCACTCCAAACATGACTAACGATGGCCATGACTCCAATATCAACGTTGCTTCCCACTGGTCAAGATCTTTCTTAGAACCATTGCTACAAAATGAATACTTCATGAAAGACACTTTGGTTCTTTTAACTTTTGATGAAAATGAAAACTATCACTTGAAGAACAAAGTCTATGCCTTGTTGCTAGGTGGTGTCATTCCTGAAGAGAAAAAGGGTACCATCGACCATACTTTCTACGAACATTACTCTGAAATTTCCACTGTCGAAGTCAACTGGGACCTAAACAACTTGGGCCGTCATGATGCCAATGCAAACGTCTTTGACATTGTTGCTGAAAAGACTGGCATCAAGAACGAAGAAGTTGATACCACTTACAAGGTCAACAATCAAACTTACACTGGTTATTTCAATGATGATTCTTTGGATTTCCCAGCTCCAAATGTGAATGCCATTGGGAAGAATGGTAAAGGTGTTTTGGACTCAATTGTGTCTGTTTGGGGTGAGGAGTACACTCGTCAAGTTGCAGAATCATACTTCACTGCTACCACAACCACTGTTAGTGGTATTATTGGCGATGCCACCACTACTGCTGAAAGTACTGAGACTTCTTCTTTCTCTGCCACTTCCACTTCTGCTTCTGCTTCTGCTTCTACTAGTGCTGTCTCTTCATCTGCCCAATCGGGCTCTTCATTATCTGCTCCAACCACTCTATCCACTTCAATTCAATATTCCACTCCAAGTTCAACACTTGCCGCTCCAACTTCTGGTCTAGACATCATCACTGACATCAGACTCTCAGACATGTCCACCAACGGTGGTAAGGTGTACACCTACGACTGGATCAACGTCTATGCAGACTTCTCTGCAGACTCCACCATTACCAAGGGCCAGCAAGTCCAAATCGCCATTCCTGAAATATTCACTGGTCCATTGAGCACCACGTTGACTCATGTTGATGAAAACGTTGAGCCTGAGAGTGTTGTGTTTGACGAAGAGAGCCGTGTTGTTACTGTTACGTTTGATGGGTGGATGACTGAATATCACAAGTATAGTGCTGGTACTATTCAATTCCAAATCAGCTTGACTGATTATGCAAAGAAGAACTTTAAGAATGGCGAGAGTACATTCACCTTTTTGACCAGATCTCAAGAATTTGCACAAACTGTGGAATTTGCTTCATATTAATATGTGTGAAATCCATCACTTGTTATTTATTTATCCTCTATTTATTTCGTGTTACTCTATTCTATAGCTCAACAGTAGTAAAACAGATTTTCAAAACATTACTTGATATTATTAGAACAATCATATAAAAATAGATAATTGAAACACTAGATGTATATACTATTGCAAAACTTAAAAGTCATCCTCGACATGGAAATCAGTAGCATCGTCAAACACTCTTGTAGCTTCTTGTCTCTCAGAAGAGGATTCCCATGGGAATATTGGAGGTGGAGCAGGTCTAGCCGGTTTCTTTGGCTCATCTAAACTAACATTAAACTCGTCCCACTTATTTTCAACTGCTGGGATGGTCAACAAATGAGCCTCACCTTCAGCGGAGTAATCGTTGATTGGTGTCACCTTACTGATGGAAAAGATTTGGCCAGCAACTTGCCCATAGTAAAAAATATTGAAGATGGTCCACCACTGTTTATGGATGTCTGCTAGCAATTCATAACCCTTGCCAGAAGCGGAAGAAGCAAAGTCTTTCGAATCTCTAGTCAACCATGGCTTGTTCAGGCCAATGAAGTGAACAACCTTGATATCCTTTAAGAATCTTTGATAAGCTGGGACGTATTGATAACTAGCGGAAGGTGTAACGTTGAACACGAATGGCAATCTTTGCCACTTGTCCAAAAAGTACTCATTCAACAACCCTTGGTCAGCGCCATCAAAAGAAGGTATACTGTTGTCTTGAATAGCACTAAACAACTCTTCAAACACAGACTTCTTTGGCTCAGTGACAAACACACCAGAGTTGAAAATATCAGGCCACCCAGCATCTGGAGCAGCAGCTATCAGCTTCCCATCGTCAAGTTTCAATTCGAATAACTCGTCAATGGAAGCAATTGGTAAGACATCACTGTCCAAATACACCACTCTTGAGTATTGTTCTTGTGCCCAGACATGGATTTTTGTGTATGTACCGACTAGATCCAATCTCCCCAAGTCAGCTAGCTCTTCTAAAGATGTGCTTATGATAGGGTGCACTGGGATGATATCGTCATAAACCTCGTTCAATAGGTCAATAGCGGCATCAGAAACGTTTGCAGTAAGGATTGCGAGCTTTCTTGAAGTGCCTAATTGTTTCAAGGATCTTGCTAGGACTAGTGCACCTGGCAGGTAGCTGTCATTGACTAGGATTGTGATATAAGCTTCAGACATTTCAATGGTGATTTGTTTAATGTAGTGATTTTGTTGTTGACTAAAATGTTACAGGGGGTATGCTGCTATTTTAGTCCAGATTAGGCAGATGGAACTGAGAATTGAAAACAAATAAAAAAAACACACACCAGCAGAGATATTATCAATGGCAATTCAAGTAAAACAATCACTCCTTCCGTATAAAAACAGCGCACTTTCAATTGAACAAAAAAGGAATATACTGTTGATCACTTTAATATATTTTATCTAATTTTGATTAGGTGATTTATCAAAATTTTGATGCTCCCCGGCGTCGGTAGGCGCAACAGAATGTAAACAAACAGTTATAGACAATAGACAAATAGTATAGTAGGCTATTAACTATTTATAGTGATGGTAGATAGACTACGGGGCTAGTAGTATACCTCAACAAGTCCACATTTATTTATAATGAATAAGCAAATGTTTTTTTATAAGAGAAAAGATATGGTGATAAAATAAAAATAATTAGAAAACACTAAACAAACTTTGATCATAAGGATAGGATTGAGGCTTCAAGCTCTCTTGAAAGCATTGCTGCTGGATGGGACACCAGATTGAGACAGGTGAGCAGAGGTACGTTGACCAGTGCTTGCATTCTCCTTCAAGGTTGTCAATTGTTTAGCTCTAAAGTTTTCATAATGTATGGTGGCTGTAGTTTCTATCAAATCTTGCAAGTGAGTTCTAGTTAAAAAGTCTCTCAAGTAGACAAATTCGGATTGGTTTATATCTTCAACATTAATGGTACCCCATCTGGTTCTTCTACCTCTAAATGCTTCACCATTGATTGTTATTTCAGTTTCAGAACCAATCACGGCAAATGGGATGATGGACTTGATACTATTGTTCAATTCGATTTCTTCCTCAAGTAAATCTTCAGAGTTGTATGGATAAATGTTTAGGTTGTGGAATTGGAATTCATTTTGTAAAGTTTTTCTAAAATTCTCACGTTCATCAAGAGTTAAAGTATCAGCCTTGGCAATGATTGGAATGACATTGGCAATTTCACTCAATTTCTTCAACGCAATGACATCAACAGCACGTAGACCAATGTTGTTTGGCTGGATAAAATATAAAACAGCATGGACTCTAGTATCATGAATAAACTTTTCACGTTGAGCAGTCAACTCCTTACGCAAATACAAAGAGTATTGTTCCTTGATGTACTTGATAATTGGGTCCCAACACTTGTCGTTGTTTATTTGGTCACCAAACCCTGGAGTATCAATAACGTTAATGTTCAAACGGACATTGTTTTCAACTAGTTGGTGCTCAGACACGGTGATTTCTGAAGTCTTTGAGATTGGTTCAGTGGCAGATTTACGCCCTTGGGAATCAATCAGATGTGAGGCAAACAAGGTGTTGATCAAAGTGGATTTACCCAAACCAGAATAGCCAGCAACAAGGATGTTGAATTGGAAACCTCTTTTTAACAAACGGTGTTCAATTTGTGTAGTGATGGTGTCGAAACCGACATAAGAAGTTGGTTGTGAATAAGCGTTAACAGTGGACATGACTTTATGATTTAAAATGACTATATCTTCTCTATCTCAGTGTCTTCGTGTGTATATGAATATATGATATCTTCTGCTCTTCAAAACACTCTTAACGTTCAATATTTCCAGTTGTTTTGGAAAGAGATCAGATTGATGTTGTTGTTTTTAGTACAATTCCAACACAAAACGCGTCGCCAAAGAATTTTGTGGTACAAATCAGAATGGAGGGGGTACCCGGCTTGAATATGAGGAAATTAAATTTAATTAGTAAAGGTGTATTGATATTGGTATCAAATTGATCTTATATGAATATTATACCCAGTAATAGATAGAATATCATCTTCTTTGTAGTCTTTTATCTTTAATTCATCTTTATTTAGAAACCACATCACGTGTGTATTTATTACCGCATCCGGACTGGGTGGAAGAAATGAAAATTTTTGAAAAATGATGATGGTTATTCAATATTGATTGGTAAAAACTGATATTTGATTAGTTCTATTACTCTTTGTTGCTCTGGATTAATTGAGTCATAATGTCATTAGCACTAAACCTTGGAAAGCTGAGTGGTTTGATGCCACGTTTGCCTGAAATCACACTAAGAATACCGACCACACTAGCACCATCATCATCATCATCATCAACATCGACAACAACTCCATCTCAAGCTGCACAAGATTTCAACCAAAGAGTCCAAGACTACCTTGACACCCAAGAAGATGCAACCCCATTCTTTGTTGACAATGGTATCTTGAGAGCCGCTCCAAAGAAGAAGGTTTCCCACATGAAGAAGAACCAAAAGTTGTATGGTCCAGAACGTAAGCAATTGAAGTACTTGCACCATTTGAACCGTTGTCCAGCTTGTGGCCATTATAAGAGGGCCCACGGTGTATGCATGAACTGTTTCTTTGAAATCAGGGCTTTGTGGAAGCAAGATGCTGCTAAGAAAGCTGGTCCTAAGGTTGAACCATTGGCTGATGTTGATGAGGTTGATCAAAAAGTGTTGTATCCTGGGAAGTTTGAAAGTGACTATGAAAGAAAGTTGAAGGATACTACATCTTATGTGTTGCGTTATCCAAAGACATTGCCAGTGAAGCCAAAGAAGAAAGCGGCTTGATTGATATAATATGGGTTCCACAATTTTGTAAATAGATCAATAGCAAACATATATAGATAAAGTTAACATTGGAATAAATAAAATACATTTCTGAACTATTATGAGTGTTTTGTATTTAATTAAATGGAGTAATTATAATTATAATTATAATTACAACTCATTGTCTATTGTACACAATTAAATGATTAAGGAAAGAGATTAAAGGGTAGTATGTTCACATAATAACACACTTGGCACCACAACCAGACTTTTCTTCTTCCTTCTTAGCTGGGGCTGATTGTTCCTTTCTAGCTGGTTTCTTAGCAGCTGGAGCAGCAGCCTTTTCTGTGGTTTTATCAGCAGTGGCAGCAGTCTTAGCTGTTGTTTCCTTAGTAGTTGCGGAAGCTGGTTCCTTAACAGCAGCAGCACCAGTAGCAGTAGCATCCTTAGCAGCTCTCTCAGTAGTGGTTGGGAACTTCTTAGCACTTTCGTAAAAGGACTTACCTTGGATTTCAGCAATCTTCAATTCCAACTCACTAGCAGCTCTTGAACCATCACCACCAGCAAAAGTACCAGCACCCCAAGCAGAACCACCGTGGATTTCATCAAAAGAGGTTAGCTCACCAAAACTGTTCTTGTAGCCCAATGGGATATAAATCATCCCGTGGTGGGTCAGGATGGATAGGATGTTTCTAATGGTGACTTCTTGACCACCACCTGGAGTACCAGTGGAGACAAAGATACCGGCTGGCTTGTGGTATAGGGCTGAAGAGGCCCACAATGGACCAGTAGAGTCCCAGAAAGAGGACCATTGTGCTGGTAGAGTACCGAATCTAGTTGGAACACCGAATAGGAAGGCGTCGTACTCGGTCAGGGTCTCTGGGGTGGCAATTGGGATGTCAGCTGGTTTTGGAGGAGCCTGGATAAGAGCCAAAACATCATCACTCAGAGTCTCAGGGATTTGGAAAAGATCAGCTTCACCACCAGCAGATTCCACACCTGCTTTGATGGCCTTGGCCAGAGCGTTGATGTGGCCATATGTTGAGTATGTGATGATAGCGACTTTAACCATTTTGCTGATTCTAATT